>JBBMOY011119996.1:0-10610 GCA_037951405.1 Platydemus manokwari
CAAATTGAGAGATTACAGTAATGTTTTGAGCAAGACCATTTTATAAATATAAATATCAAATATTTTTAATATAATCATTTTAAAATATTATTTTTGATTAATTATTAATTTTAATCTTATCTAAATTTCAATTATATTTAGTATTCTTAAATAAATATCACAAATTTTTTTCAATAATAATCATTACATTTAGGTGTTAATATTCTTTTGTAACGTAAGTAATAGTTATCTGTCGAGCCCGAAGATAAATAAAATAAATGTGTATATAGAGTAAATTGGAAATAAAAGGTGAAATATAAATAAATAATAATGATTAAAAAATTAATGGTAAATGCGCGAAATAAATTACTATTAATTAATACCTGACATTTAAAATAAAATCAAATAATAGTTTTTAAGGTTACAATTAATTATTTAGCTCATAAATTGTAAAATGTTAGAAATTTAATCTTTAAAATAAAAATTGTCAGTTATTCCCGCTAACTGAAATAAATAAACAGAACATTCATCTGTAATAAGTTTGAGCGACATGATGCAAACAGAAGGAATCGGTATGGTTAAAATAAGTAGATAAAGGGTGAGGTAACTCGTTATTATTGCCATCCAACAAGAAGCTGCTAAACAGGTAATATGTTTGTTAGTAAGGTATTTAATAATATAACAAATGTAATAGTAAGAAATTAAAGTAATTGGTATCAATAAAGTATTAGCCGTGCGCCAATTAGTAAGAGTATTATGTAGCAGTGTAATGTTATCCAGTAATAGATTCCGAGCTAAAATATCCAGAATACCAGATTCGACAAGAGAAAAATTCGAAATTTAATCAACTTAAACAATTATTTTTTGTTATTTATTCAGCAAAAATTAAAAGAAAATTACAATTTTTCTTAAAAATGGTTATTACGAAATATTTCTACAAGTTTCAGGACTTTTTAGATAAATAATTTCATAAAATAAATCCTAAGTTTATCAATTTAACTTTACCGAGGCCTGTGTCCTTCTAATATTGCTATTTGGTGTATAGTGTATTTAAAATACATCTTAATCAGGAAGACGTATTTGTTTTTACTCAATGTGCACCAGAATTATAGTAGGAAACAGATTAAGTAATTAAAATCGAGTCTTTAAGTTAGAGCAGTTCTAAATTTAACGTAATCGATCATCGTTAAAAATTTATGGAAAATAACCCTTAAATTATCGAGAAAATATCATTATGAAAATATAACATTAATTACTTTTATAAATCGAGTGAAATTCAAAAATGGTAAAAGCGTTCGAAAGCGTTTGAATTTCAGATTTAATGACTTTGTTTATTCGAAGGATTCAAAGAATCATTTGATAAATGGAATTTCTTTGATAAAACAAATTTATTTGAATATAATATATTTTATTAATCTATGCTCGGTCTGTCCATTGTTCTACAGGTTATTTTGATAAACACGGTCGCTGTGGATTGGACAGAAAATATTTTGTTGTTTTTTACTTTACAATCATATATTTGTGGACACACAATAGTTTCTGTCTACTTTATTGAACTCAATGATATTGTATAAATTCTGAAATTTTCTTTGGTTCTTTTATATTTGAATATTATTTAATATCTTTACAAATCTAATCCAAAAAAGATAATTCAGTCGAACTAAGTTGATATCACTCTTCTCATTCCAGTAAGATTTTTGATATCAATCCAGTTTACTATAACGCAGATGGAAATCGATTAAAAACTAAATAAACGCAATGGACTATATTAGATTGACCTTAACTGAGAGTGGTTATTGTTACTAAGCATTCTAAGGTCGATATATAACTGTCAATTTATCTTAAGCTTTTTCAATAAAATTATAACTAGAGCCATCTTTATTTTATAATATTCCTTTCCATCGATTTAAGCAACGAAGTTAAACCATATTTGTTAAAATGACATTATAAATTTCAAAAGTTGTGAGGTTGTTATTAATTTAGATAACTATCAGCGAAAAAGATAATCTGATGAAAAAGCCGAATAGATTATGATAGCATAAACCGAGGATTAATATTAAGTTGAGTGATGCTAAGCGATCTCAATTGCATAATATATTATAGGGAAGTGAATATCAACACTTATGGTTAAAGATGTCGTGTATGTTTAAACATAAAAATGCTGTTATGCAAAAGTTATCTATTATACCAAATAATAACCCTCACTAAATACTACAAAATGTAATAGATCGTAACTAGCATAACATAAAATATCTCTTTTCCCAAAAATCACTCCTACATGAATATGCTCTCTTATTACATTTTCCAGAAACCTTGATCCAGATAAAATAAGTGATACTTATTTGAATTGATAATTTTTACAACATAAAACTTGCGTGTAAATCTCAATAATCAATAGTGGGAATATCATATAATCAGTTGTGTAAATTTTATTTAAAAATTATATTAAAATTTATAACAAATTAATTAAAAATCAGTAAGCTGGTCGATTAAGTATTTCTTTTGAAATCAAATCTTGCGTTTAACGTTAATATTATGCGTAGAGTTATCATAGGACTGTTTAAATACTACATTAAAATCAAAAGCAAATTTAAAAAATTGTTGACGTTAAAATGTTTTGGTGAATATTGGAAAACGATCGATATTAATTTTATAAATGCTGCTGATCTTAAACAGTAAGAAAAATACAAAATGTGTTCCAAGAATCTCCTCGGATTCTCGCACAAAACATAGTATAAGTGCTAAATTGATTTACGTAAGATTCGGAACAAAGGTTTTAGTGACAGAACAATAGTTGAGAGAGACACTGCAAACTCTGAAGATAATTGTAATATTGAGAGTATTTAAAATAATGCATAAAACATACTACTTAAGCGAACTTGTTGATAAGATGAATTGATCTCTAGCCTACCCTTCATTTTAAACCAATGTAGTTGCAATGTTTATTGTTGAGATTGTACTTCAAGGGAAAAATAAGGGCATATTTAAATCATCATTAAACTCGCTAAAATGGTGATTATCAATATATGTACTCGAAACAAATAAATGCCAAACATATTTTGATTTCATAAACTCTTAAGAATGAAAGTGCTGATTATTGAACAATTGAAACAATAGACAACCCTGAGGATTAATAACATAATTTCTCAAATTCTAATCGATTATCATACTAATCTTATCGATAAAATAATATAAAAGATAATGATGAGGTGTGTCAAAATATACCAGAATATATATAATTTCATCATTTTCAATAATCTGTTTTCAAAGTCTTGATAGCATTTAAATAGCTTTACTTGTAAAATTGATTTTCAAAGAAAGTATTTCCAATGGTGCGCGACCAAAAGAGTCTGCATTGACCTACAAGATTTAGCGTTATCGTAATGAAAGTAAAATTAAGAGTTTTTATTAAATTATCCTCACATGGTATTTGTAACGACATTAAATCGCTGGTACTTCTTCTTGAGATACACAGATTTCTTGAGTTTTATTTTTGGTGTATTCTGCCATGAGCTCGTCCTTCATTTTTTCTTTTTCTAATTTAAATCTTTTGATGAGTTGGAGAACATCAGACCTATTTTTGCTGCGGAAGGACCGTAGAACTTATCCAATACTATCGCATTATCAATTCTCAATGACGATAGGGAAGATGTTGCCGTATTGATTTTAAGATGCGTTTCAGTGGAATGTAAGTTCGATTCACTCTCCAGGTATATGGTAGCTGAGCTAATCATTTCGAGGTTCGTCTCTTTAGCTTGTATTCTAGTCTTGCTTACATTTGTGTTGAGGATATCCAGGTTCACGTGATTTGAGGTTGCTATATGGAGATCAACTTCATTCAATTGTTTGGCTATAGGATTTGTAATGTTTTCCGTGCCATTGCAAAGATCAATTTTATTGTATAAGTTTTGATCGTCCAGGTTACTTCTTTTATCATCATCATTTAATATATTAGTTGGCCGAAATATATCTTTTAGAGTTTCCATGATTTTATCAGTAACCTTATCTTCTACTCCATAATTACGAAGATTATTTTTGAATTTCAATAGAGCGTCGTTATTCTTTAATTTTGGGATATTATTAGGTTTACAGATGGGACCTTTAGCATTTTTTTTCATGTTTGTTGGATTCACTCTGCTGTCTTTTTCCCTTTCTCCAAGGATTTTCTGAATTTATCTAAAGTTGTTTTGAGATTCGGTCCATCATTTGGCAATCCGATGTCAATGTTAAGAGGCCATGACTTATTGGAGTTAATAGTAGCAGAAATAAGGGGTCTCCGTTTTTCCTTGGCATTTATTTCATTTTTTCCTTCTATTTTTCTTGTAGCCTCAATACGTGAAGAGTTTATAATGGTTTTTCGATTTTTTGATTAAAACTATGGGGAATAACCTCGTGAGCCATATCCCTTTCTGGAATTTTGTCGTATTTTCCTCCTTACCATTTTGAAACCTTCATCATCGAATGTAGTTGGATTTAGTTCCTTGTTTGAATTCATGTTGTAAATGTTATCGCTTGATTTCGGCATGCTTGAGGTTTTTTTTTACTATAATGATCCTTCCAGTTCATAGATTTTACAATATTTGCATAAGACGGTCTTGGATTGAAGTGGTATTGTCTGTTTCTAAGTGAGAGTATTAATCCGTATTTTCAATCCAGTAATTCGCTAAGAATTTCTCCAAAACTCTGGCCAACCGATTTATTTATTTCCGCCCATTCAGCGTACCATTTCGTCCAGCTTCGGAGCTAGAGGGTTGTGATCTTCTGTTATCATTTCTCTTTGGACTGTAGTCACTGTAAGGCTGGTCAACATTTTTTAAGTACTCGTAGTAATTGTCCAACTTTTTGATTTCTCTTCTTTATCGAGTAAGTTTAGGTTTTTCTCTGGTGATTTGTTTAGTAGATTTTGAATACTTCTTGTTGGAGTTACTCCTGGGTCTGGGCTCATAATTTGGCTTGTCACCCTTGTAGGAATACTCATCAAAAACCTCTTTTCTGTTAGATGACAAAATATTTTCTGATGCATTGACCAATTGGGAAAGCATTATAGATTTAATATTTATTAACTTCGCGGAAAATCGCAATTGAAACGGTTTCTAAGTCTAGATTTTTCTGATTACTAGTAATTTTCACGTTTTACTGAATTTCGATTATATAATCTTCAGTAGCTTTTAATATTTCAAAGTCCCACGTGGCAGACTCGATTTAAACAAATTAGTGAATTCAAGCAACATCACATACTACGTGTATTTTCATTTCATTTCCAAATCAAAATTTCAATGTTGACATGGTTTGAAAATTAAAATACTATTTATTTGATTACTATCAAGAAAAATTTTCAATTATTTCATTGATCATGTTTTAAGCCGTAAGGAATAGCCAGACTCTGAGTTCCGTGATTAAACATTAACGCATGGACATATTGAGATCAGAGCAAAGCAACCTCATTCAATCCAAATAAGCTGTCTGAAACATTGATATTCGGCATCTCAATTTTTGCGAGTTTTTCTCTTTCCATTGTTGGGTAGATTTTAAATCAATCGAAAGGGTCACAAGAACCAAGGAAAGAATCCTAAAAGGGTCAATACACACAGACCGATACATTCATATTTAGAAGCAAAGAATCGACAGGCATATACCTGCAGATGGTAACAAGTTCAAATGAGAGATGCGAGGAAAATTCCAAGTAGATGTATCTAGGAACAGATCCAGCAAATGGAAAATGAATAGCCGTGACATCAAGAGGGTACAACAGATAGGCCTATAAAAAGAGTTGAGTTCCATGAATATCTTCCAGTCTTCTTTGGTCGATAATTCGAGTTTTAAGCTTATCTTTGTGTGGTTTTAGTAATTAGTCTTTTTGATTACCTTCCATTCTGTTTTTGACTTTCGTACGCTGATCCCGTCTTGAGTGACTGACTGTTGTGAGTTGTGAAAATATTTACTGCAGTTATTGAGATTTTGATTGTGATATTTTGGTTAATATAATTTTCACATCTAAATTGTTGATAATTATACCCAACAATTCTTGGTGAGCCTGAATTCTGAACAAAAATCAATAAATTCCAGTATGAACGACGAGCAAAAAATTTGGAATCAAATCCCTGCGAACTCAATACATCAAATTCCTATTGAGTCATTGGACAAGATACCCCAGCAGATTTCGCAAGCCGCCAGAAATTGCTAGTCAATCAATACGATGATCTTCCCATCTATTTCATGACCGATTACTTTATCTGCGCGTCTGGATATGGATGGGCAAATAAAGAATAATACAGCGACTACCGCTCTATTTGAAAGGAGGAGCCAGAGAAGCATATAACCAAATCGATGGTCGAAACATCGCAGAGTGGATGGCACTTTTCGAAAAACTCATCAGCGGAGACGTATATAAAATTATTCGACAAAAATTCTTCTGTGGAACTCAAAAACATATGAAATTGTCGGAGAATTAGCATTTCATTTTTTGGTCCTAAGGCAGAATGGCCAGCAAAAACCAGAAAAGTCGTCGAAGACCAATTTTTAAAAGGTGTTCATAGCCACATTATTGCAGCACTTAGTATATCCGATTACGGCGATTACGATAAACTCACTAAAACAACGATGAGAGTCGAAATGAACTGCACTTCTATGTACAAGCAACCCACAATTTTTGATATAGAAACCGAAAGTCTAAAAATTGGAAAAATTGAGAGACCTCATGCAGTTTCCTCTCTAACAAGCGATATCACAAAATTTCTGAACGATAATAAAGCTAAACGATTTAAAGAAGAGGTTGGAAAAGTAAAATATTGGAAAAATAAATTGGGCGATTGTATGACTTGTTTTGAGGAAAGCTCACGACAACTTTGTAGTATTATGAATGAGTGTAGTAAAATTTCGAATTGGAAAAATGTGGAAAGCAAAAGTTGTATGGCAGTATCATCTCATATTCGGAGAAGTAATGCTACTGATTTAGGATTTAAACAAGCGGTTAAATGAAAGAACAATGGTAAAGTTTTTGATATTCGAGTTATAGATTTTTCAAACGTTATTGATATTCGACGACAAATTCCCAGAGAGAATGCTCCGCTTTCGTATTTAGTGCCAGTTATTAAACGATGATGATAATGAAATGAGTTAAGGAATCGTGCCAGAAATTGATATAGTGGTAAAGATTGAAAATTGATATTTTGGGAAAAGAGAAACCCCTGCCGATATTTTATTTCGCTCGAAGGAAGTCCTAACATGAATAATTGATTAAACCAAAAATGATAAAAACGATACAATTTTAAAATGTATCGAAAGTTTAAATGTAACGAGTACTAGAAGAAGCTCTATACAGTTACTGATGCAATGAAGTTTACGTACACCTCGCAAACCATGATACATGTACAAATGAATCTCCAACTAACATAGAAAGGAAACATCGCTTTATGGAGGCGATCACAAGAATTCTTTTGGGCTAATGAACAAAGCCTAAAATTTTAAACTGGACAGCTTTTCTTGCTCCGTTATACAATTTAACATCTGACTAATGGATCTCGCTCCTAGTTAGACGAATCTTGAAGATACCAGAAAAATTGGAGCTAATCAAATTACAATATTGAGTTAATTTTACTTCTAAGAATAATTTAGCATCGATAGGTATGTATTCGCCATAGGATCTCAAATAAGCCAGACGTAATCTTTTGTTTCCACCAAAAAGAGAAAGAGTTTATCGATACAATTTTACCAAGAGGTAAACAAAAGGTAAATTACGAATTTCTATTAAAACCAGATCACTACAAAAAGACAACTCTGAACACAATAATGAAAATTTGGGGGAAATTCATATTTTTTGAAAAAGCTTGTGCTGGGATCGATTGAAATTTACGTTATAACATTCGCAAAAGTTTTAACAGGACAGGTATTATTAAAGTATGGATTATATGATATTGTAGGAGAGTCATGGAAATCAGTACTCTGATGCATGTCATTCCTCGCAAAATTCTTCATTATTAATCATCAATAGCAAGAAATGGGAAACATGAAAAGGAAAATGCAAAATAAAACGAAGTTAAGATTTATCACGTCATCCATATTAGAAGAGGACGATTCAAATAATAACGATCTCAAATCAAATAAGAGAAGTGGACAGAGTTATATATCATGTCCAAAATATCAAACTGAGATATATCGGAAACCTCGATTCCGACAAAAACTTTTTCTAGAGAAAATGAACTATCCATGGCTGAATTGTTTACACCATCAACTGTCAAGCAGCCACAGCCATTTTATCTCACCTTGGAACTAAAACAGATGAAATCAATCTTAAAGGAAACATCAGAACTCAAAAGAATACAAAATATAAATTGAGATATTGAACGACTAAATTATTTGGGATTACTCAATTCCCATGTATATATGACAAGATCATTAACTCAAGGAAAAACTTCGATGGGGAATATCAAAATAAACCAAAGAAAGGTTGATGCAATTATTGACTTTGGATTTACAATATCTATCTTAACAAGAAATTGTTTGAACACGGAATAATTCAATAATATGACAAGGGGACAAGAATACATAAGAGCATTGGCAGAAAGCACTCCGTAAATTAATGCAAGAACAACAGTAAAAATCGAAATAGCAAACAAAACACTTCGGCAAGCGGTAGCCATCATAAAAGGAAATAAATTTGACTGTTTAATCGGGATGGACGTTCTCGAACAATTTGAAAATGAAGTGTTGGATTTTTGAACGGGAAATTTAGTAGAGATGGATACAAGCAGAATAATACATAAATCAAATGACGTATTTCTAAAAAATTCCCTTTCACTTCCGCCAAGATCAGAAGTTATATATATTATGCAAATACGCTTGAGAAAAACAGTGGATATCTACTATTTGAACCTAATTAACAATTTATAACGTATGTTATGGGTTGGTTAAAGTTGAAGACGAGCGAGTACAGATTATGTTGAAAAATTTTGATAACAAAACGGTAATTCTTAATGCTTGATAAATAATATTTAAATTATTAATAATATTTTCACATCAAAATGCTTTACTTTGATATTTTTTTCCAATTGAATTCAGTTTAAAAATTTTTAGAAATTAAAATGATTTCTGTTTTATACTTTAATACTTTAATATAATTTAACTTTATATAAAAAATGAAACCAAATTATCAAAATTTCATTTTCAACTGTTGTTGAGAATAAACGATTTGAGATTTGAAGGATAAAATGAGCGTTGATTTGTACACATTATAGGAATGGAATAACGCACCATTTGTAAAACGGTGGTATTTTTCATCAACATTTCACTAATATTTATTGTTTCTTTACCATATTTTGCTAATCTTTTTACGAATGGATGATGTTCTTTTAATATCGCACAATCAACTGAAATGGTTTCATCGGGTAAACTGGTTTCAGTTTCATGATTATAATATGGACTTTCACATTTATCAAAATCTGTGTAAGCACTCTTCAGAACACCTAAAACGTTACATGGTGTGTATATTTGCAACCCGTTCAATGGTCTTTTTATCAATGGATAAACGTAATTCAGTGATATGGTTGAATCACCTTCACCCACCACTATTATTTCATCATCATTGATTTGTTCCATTGTAAATATGTCTATATATGGATATTTGAAATCCAAACCTTCAATATCCTCACCAGTCAGACTGAAAAATTTAAATTTCACTGGATTATTTGGATTCATAATATAAAATTTGTGAGTTTTGCTCAATTTTCTTAAAGCACGTCTTAAAAGTTTTAGCTGTTTAGAGTCCACCATTATGTCTGAAATAATATATTAGCGAGGTTAGACTAAATCGAATAATATTTCAATCAATAATAATATTGAATAATAAATAAATAAATATCTTTTAATAAAAATAAAAACATAGAAAAAACTTTGTAGAAAATATTAATATTTCATATATGTCATATCTAGTCTTTGAATACTCCAATTTACTTATAATGTTGAATAATTTTTGTAATGAAATTTTACTGACCACTGGCTTGTTGTTTTCACATGGACGGATTTCTTTAATGGCATGATAACTTCTACAGAAATTATAATATTGATAAAGTTAAACTCCTGGTATGGAAAAGGAGATTTATTAAGTTAATTCTAATGACCAATGTTTTATAGTTATTGTTTCTATTTCTGTTCTATCTTTCAGGTACTGATCTCATAGTGAAGTGATTATTGAGTTTGTTTAGAGTAAAAAGTCCATAATTTTGTTACTACAGATTAAACATCTGTGATAAAAATAGATTCGTATAATTATCATATTATTTGAAAAAATATTAAAATCGATTATAATCACTGAATTTATAATTTATACATCACAATAATTACCGATATCATCATCCCAGGGAATAATTCCATGATGCCTATGCACGCCGATTAATGTTCCCATGTGTGCCATATAGGTTATTTTGTGAGATTCCAATTGATTGATAAGAATACTTAAAAGTTCCAACATTTTCAATTTATTATATGACGTCATTCTGTTTTGAAAATAATACAAATAATCTTTCACGGGGTTTTCTTCTTGGATGGAAGGACTTTCAGTTGAATCAATTGCCATCGTTGGAGCAATCGATTGTTCGGTGATGTCCAGCTTATGTTTTGTTTCATTTGATTGTGTA
>JBBMOY011120107.1:0-10610 GCA_037951405.1 Platydemus manokwari
ACCGTTCATATCGATTAATATTTAATTATTTGGTTTGTTGGAATTTATTCATTAAATATACTTTTTTTGGTTTAAACTGCTTATATATGTTGTCAATCCGTATTTAATAATATAGCAACGATATAACAATATCAAAAGCTCGGAATTTATTTAAATAAAACTTCATTGGGAAAATATCAGTCAATCTCAAATTTAATCTCAAATTATTTTCTGAGATCTCTTTGTGGGTGAGTTATTAAATCTGATATTTAATTGGTGAAAATATATCAGCAAACATTCACAATGAAATCATGATTCGGAATGGAATCACAAATATCGAGTTATATATAAATCGACAAATCGAAAAATAAATGTCAAGAAATTTTTAAATCTAAAAACAATCATTTAAGAAATACAAAAATTTCCAATTATTTCAAAGAATATAAACTAAAAACATAATAATCGATATATAATTAATTTTTCCTTCTTCATAATTTGATGAAATAAAGGCCATCATCGGATGTTCCATTTGGTCAAATTCTTTCCATAATCTTCTCACACATCTATCTGCAGAATCATAAATGGTACGGCTTTCCATCAATATTCTAAAACGGAATGTTATGCTCAAAACCAATATAACCATTATTCAATGCCATTTATCATCAATATAGTCCAAATATGGAGAAACCCTGAAACTAAAGTTTACTAATCGATATTATTTAATATCAAGCTTTGAATTTTTGACCACTCTACTTAATTTTATATTCAGTAATTTATAAAAATCAATATTTCACAATTTAGTTTTTATCCGCTAGAATTTCAGCAAATAACTCCATTTAGTTTTAGATGAAAAAATCGATACATAAATCGAGTTTTACATTTATGGAAAATAATGAAATTTTATTGTTATTCATCAATTCAATGATATATCAAAAAATCAGTAACGTATGTCTATTATTTATAGACCACTTGATTTATCTGTTCTATTGATTATAATGTGAGCCAACCGAAATATCTGACAGACAATAAATGGAAATTATGAATTAAACATGGGGAATCATTGCCACTATTCGATAATTCACACGATTCCATGGAAAACTAGGAATGGAAACAGAAGAAAAATGTTAAAATAATAATAATTATTATTATTATGCTCAAAAAAATTCAATCTCCAAAAATTTTTCGAAATTAAAACAAAATCCATTCTTAATTAATCAATATTCTTTGGAAATCTTCTGATAGATAAATATTCGCATTGACAGCTACCATCATATTCCTACTCATTTATCCGTAAAGATTACAAAAAAAACATTTTATCTTCTAGTG
The DNA here is from genome assembly GCA_037951405.1 of Platydemus manokwari. Lineage (NCBI taxonomy): Eukaryota > Metazoa > Platyhelminthes > Tricladida > Geoplanidae > Platydemus > Platydemus manokwari. The sequence continues at coordinate 1,306 of JBBMOY011120107.1, forward strand.
AAAGTTAATATTGGCTCCCAAAGCTTAGTCGGTATCGGCCTTTGATAATTTAGGTACAGAAACAAAACTCCATTGACAAATTATTAATGGAATCTGATTTATAGGCCACATTATCCGCTATATTTATGTGTGAATGAAGTAATCTGTCAAAGCGGCGAGCTAGTGCACTGATAATTTTTCTGTCCTTCCCTGAAATATCTGCTGATCGCCAGTCGAATCTCTCACCATCTCGATGCTGCCTTCAATTAGATTGTATTATGTGGTGTTCCGCGCTTATCTGAAGCGCGCATAGCTTGCATGCACACAGACACACATACAGGCATTGACATAGACGTCAATCCTTGACGATGCCAATGTTGATGCAGTAGAAATGTGATTGACATGCATGCAGAAGGAGTGATTGATTACAACCGATATTAGCTGATAAGCCAGGTTTATTAGAACGCCGGTAGACATCAAAATGAATTGTATGAAAATTGAATTCTCTGCATTGGGTATTTGTGATGACAGACTTAATTGTGGGTAAATCAACCAGTTTCACTTTGATGTCTGGATGGAAGAGACGTCGCTAGAGCCGACTATTTTTGCAAGATTAGAGTGTGTATGCGTGTGGGTATGTTTATCGGACGCAGGGGTGTCAATGTATATTTGATGGACATGCAGTCAAGTGCCGAGAGTTCTTTTGCGAGATTGGGTGTAGCATACGATAAATATTGAATGATTGTCTGATACAGTCAATCACGTTTGGACAGTTCGGGGAGTGGGGTGGGACAGCGTGTTCATATAACACAGATTTTCAGTGGGTTGGATTCATCACGGAATGTGAATAATGAGCACAGATCAATGGATAATGTGACCTATCTGACTACATTGATTTGTTAATTTGTCTCAGAAAATCAATATATTTTGCTACGAAAAATATTTACTGATGGAAAATATTTTGTTTTGTCTAAAAATGCTTTTGATCATTAAAAATTCTTTTTGGGTTTTTTGCTTGAATAATTGTTGCGAATAATGAGAAATTTATCAATTTATAAAATCTTTGACAATCAATAATTCGTAAAAACCAATCAATATGGAAATATTTCTCAAACAAAAATCGAGTCGATTTAATTATAGGAAGGTATGAAAAACAAAATATGTAAATAATCAGGTTTACTGTATTGATTTTTCTGAAATTCTCGTTCAATATTTTGGTGGCATAATTCACAGGGTTTTTCGAACGATTGAAACAGATTATAAAAATGTATTTTTTAATTTTTACCGACCAAATGATAAAAAATTATTTGAAAAATTGCCGTGCTTTATTAAGAGGCCTAAAAATAATAAAAATAAATAAATTTATAATGTTAAAGATTGATGGATATATTTGTAATGGTGGAAATTTCTGCATGTTATGTCTGAAAAATATGGGCTTTGACAAGCAGCACATTTTACACACACAGGCACACACACTACAACGGAAAAACAATTTCACATATCTCCCAGTGCAGACATAACTTTTCGGCATTTAAAAGTAATTTAAGTTGAATTTAAATTTTTGATTTATTGTGGGTTTTTGTAATTTTTTTTCTGGGAAATTTATGTGGAATAAGGAAATTGATTTGTACAAAATATCTTTTTGATAATATGATATTACATTTATCCAATGATGGATGTCTCGAATTAATTGCATTCGATATTGAATCATCTAATTTTTATAATTGTAAGTGTTTATTGAAAAATATTATTTTATTTTCACGATAAAAATGAGATTCGAACTTCTAAAGCAGATATGAATTGAACATTCTTGTTTAATAAGATTTCGAACAATGAACTGGGTTATCCTGTTATGTAATTCTTTCAGGAATGTGTTTTTAAAAAGAGGTGCGTATTTTTTGGAGAGATTTCTAAAACGCGCGTGTAGAAAATTTGTAAGAAAAAAGAAATATGATCTGAATTGGACAAAAGCGGTTCATTTATTGAAGAATTTATTTGCGAAATTATGTAGAAATGGTTTTCAAATAATATCTGAATATATTGCTTAGATTGGTTTTTGAATTCAAGAGTCGGTGATGAATGAATAATGATATTTCGTTCTTAATCAATAAATTTATGCTCATGTTATTTTAACCAGTAAAACCTATTCTTGGTTTTATTAAACCCCGTTAAATGCTTTCTAAAATGTTTTATAAAACTTGTAACATTTACTTAAATTTATCATTAAAATTGTAGCTTGCTTAAATGAATTAAGGAGTCCTTTGACCCAATTTCGTTATAATGAATTTTCGCACATGAGGTAATTTTATAACATAATGTTATATATAATTGCGATGTTAGATTTATTCGTATAATTCAGTTAATATCTTAATTTTTAGGATGTCTAGAGTAAAACAGTTTTTAAGCCAAGTTCCTACTCTAATCACAATGCTTCTATATGATTATTTGAGTTTATAAAATTTTAAATTATAACTAACTGCACACATGTTAAGTAATCTAATTGCTTATTCTTATATAATTGTAAAAATTTATAATTTCTATCAAGTCGCTTATAATGTTAAAAAGGTGTTCTCGCTAATTTTCAACAAATTGCAATTCGACCTACTTTGATCCATTTTTTCAAATAACGAATTTTTAGGAAATTTTGAAGCCCTAGTGTATTTAATATTTTGCTTCAAATAAATAAAATTCTTCTCAAGTACTTAAATAAAATAATTCAAAATGTATATAAATATTATAATTAAATAAACAATATAGGTTTTTGCAATACACTCAACAAATTTTATTTTAGAATCCCTTTCTTAACTTTAACTGATTAATTTTATGGAAAAATTATTTAAGATATTATTTATAAAATTGTTTTAACTATTGGTCTACTTAAGTACTATTTTAAAATCAAGATTAAACACATGCTTTTCCCAAAAAATATACTTAAACAAGATAAATAATAAATAAATATTTCGGCTAAAGTTAAGGATCCTAAAATAAAATTTTAAATTTGCTGATTGTGTTGCTTCAGGATCCTGTAAAATTATTATTCGAAAAACGGGTCAAAGTAGGATCAATTACAATTTAATGAAAATTACCATGCTATCCTTATTTAAATTAAATGCCAATTAAGAAATCCTCTAAATTTCTAAAATTATTTTATACAAATAACTAATATCAGACAATTAAATATATCAGAGATTCACTAAGTCGATATTTAATTAAAAAATATAAATTTATAAAATCAAAAAATTATATAGACGTGTTGTGATTAGAATAGGAACTTGGTTTTACAAGTCTATCTAGTCCCTATTCGATATCCTGAAAAGCGTGCCATCAACTGAATTCGATGAATAAATCAAATATCATAAAATTGTAAAAACAAATGTCACTGTTAACAATTCAAATTTCTTTACCGATCCCACAAACAGAGAGTTCATACAATTTTGATCTAAAATTAAAAATTAAAAGCCAAGATTTCTAAAAACTCTTTAATCTGTCATTAATTTGTTAAATCAAAATACAGTAAACTCTCATTAATCCGGACCTCGTTTTTTAAGTCCCCTGAATTTTACCCATAATTCCTTGTTAATAAAATTGTTTAATCCGGAATTTGCATTTAAAATTGGTTTTTGTTTATTTTAGGGTTAAAATTGATGGTTAATCCGGATTTTTCATCACTTGGAAAAAAATTATTTTTTTGTAAGAAGTAAAATTTTTAAAATAATTATTAAGTTAAAGGTATTCTTTTTAAATGAATAGGCAAGTGAAGAAGTAATATGATATAAATAACAGCGCTTATAATAAATGTCATTTATTTTATTAAAATATTTTAAAATTTTAGCGTTTAGTTGATAATTTCTTTATTTATTATTTTTTATATTACGGTTATGGTAATACAAATTGTAACCTTATTTCAGACCCTTAATGAGCAAGCGTCAACGTCATGATCTGACAACGGAAATGAAATTAGCTATTTTAAAAATATTTGATAATAGAGAAAAGCAAATTAACATTGCTCATGGGCTTAATATACCCAAATCAACAATTTCAGACGTTAAAAAATTTCGAAGCAAAATCGAACAAACTTCACCGTTAATATACAATTCTAAAAATAGAAAAACTAAAAATTTTCAGAGTGAAAAATTCTAAAATTAATTTCATTTTCACGTTTTTAATTTTCGAAAGTAAATTATTGCTATAAATTATTGCTGAAAACTTATTTGTGATTTCATTATATAAAAACTAATCTAAAAAAATATATTGCTAGAAAAAATATATGCATTAAATTCACAAAAGTAGTTAGCTCATTGAAAAATGAAGTAAAGGTTTAAGAAATTACGAAATAGAGTAGTGAAACAAACTTGATTGAAAGTTCTAAACAATGATATGAAATACAATTAATATGTAATTAATAATTTCAATGTTAATGTGGGAATCATTTAAGATTTATGAAAGTATTTAGAAAATTAGACAAGGGGATAAAGGGATAAAAAATCTCTTAATTAAATTGATATAAATTATGGGCTGTAATTAGATGGTGTGTAAAGATTTTTGAATATGGGACAAACCACTGCAAATATCGTTGGAAACCATGTCTTATCTTGTATATAAAATCGAAATTCTAACATGTTATCGAATCATTTCATAAATTGATGGTTTTGTGGCCGATAAATAGGTGAAATCATAGAAATTTTGTTAGATCTTTTATTTAATTTCTCTATGAATTTGACTTTTCAGACATTCAGATGATTTTCGGATTGACATATGGTCAATTGTTGCTATTCCTATCTGACAAATAAAAACCTGATCTGGCTGTAATAAAAAAAATTTTCGTTAACACTGCCGACAGCTTAAAATATTGCCCGGTGTTAGAAATATTTTCGTCAAGAATGAAATAATTTGTGTGAATTCGGATAATGTATATTTTTAGAGTGGGTTAATTTTAATTTTGATATTTATCGTCGATTTTCTATTAATTTATTGATTTGTTCTTTACTTGAAATGAATACGAAATTTTAGAATTATGAAAACTGAAATAACTTCAATATTATTCCGAATAATTGTGTTGCTACAGTATATCGATTGGATTTTATTTGGGGCGAAAATGCATTTGACCAGTATAGCATTTTTGATCGAATAATTGTTATCGAAAACTGATAGTTCTGCTAACAAGCTGATCATCATATACAGACACACACACACATATATTTAACTTGAAAATCTCATTTCGAACTACTATGAATGATTTTAGAATGAATGTAATTCTGCAGAGAGAAAAAGGTGATAATAAGCAAAAGATGAGATTTCAAGGATAAAAATGAAATTTACAAAACTCAAAACACTTATAACAATTGCATTTTTTGTAAGAACGATTAGGTTGACAGTAGAACCATTATAAACTTTGTTATAATCTAGATTTTGGCACGCTCTATGGAAATGTTCTAGTATCAAGTAGAATGGCAATGTAAATAAGCAAGCTATGATATTTGATGAAATAAACACGATTGAATACAAATTATTTCTTAAACAGAAAAAATCAATGAAGTCAATCGATGTTAATAAATATATCTTCAATGATTATCAACATATTCATTTTACGATTCTGATAATATAAAATGATTATGATGGTTAATATGGAAGACACTCAACTCTCTGGATGAAATTCATGCGAGTATCATGTAAAAGCTTATGTAACAGCACTTCAAAACAAAAAGGGAAAATGGTGTAAAGTTTAGCTTGACTTATCCATTTAAAAGAACACAATAAAAAATGAATTACTTGATTATGTAATCACAAAGGACATGAAAATTTGTTAATGTTGATATTAAATGATTTATACAAATAATTTCTATGTTTACAATTATAATAAATTAAATGATTTCTGGGAATCTTTTCGCAATGAATCATTTCGGTAAATTTTTGAATTGCTATATTTCTGTGATATATAAACGGAGTCTGAAACAAAATAATTACCAAACCGTGGTGTAATCAAATTTCATTTTACTTTTATAAATTCAATTTCATGTTTTGGTCTTAGTTTGTGTTCTATAGACTGATAAAAGAAATCACCTTTATATATATCTGTATTGTCTTTGTCATTGTTTTGATTTATTCATAATTTTCTTTGTTTTCTAGATAGATAGTTCTTGTTCTCTATTAAAAATCCAATTAAACCAGAAAAAATTGTAATTTCTTTGTTAAAAGTATCTTTATTATTTTTAATCATTTTAAATTTTTGTAATTTATGAACATTATTTAATGTTTATCACTATTATTTCAGATTCTGTATATAGGCCACTTCTAGAGTTTCTACTGTTGGATATTTATTAATAATAAACAACTGACTCCAAATACAATATGTATTAATCAATGCACAAACTACAAAGTCTTAACCCAAACTTGGCTTCAATTAGCAGTTGTCCATCTTTATATGGTTCTTTATACTCACGATCTGTGTGTATTTTTTGTGTCATCTATCACATTTTGATTTGGTATTTGTTTTACTGTGTTCTTATTGGGTTTTTAAGTTTTTACATGAGTGGGTTGGTCAATTCCTATATGTGTGTTTCGTGTTGCTATGCCCCCCTTTCCAATTGTAATTTACCATCTAAATTCGCTGTAATTAGCTGATTGCTATGCATGCACAGCTGTGTAGGCATCCTAATGTTCAAAGTGCCAAAACAAGGGTTCCAAGGTGTAATTTTCATTTTTCTTTTTGCAGAATTTCATCCCAACCAACACTACCAAATAATTCTTATAATCAAATATGTTGGGTATTTGGAATAATGACATTGCTTATTTAAGAGACATGACTCCGAATTCATTTTTTTTGTGCATGAACTTTTTATGATTATCATGTAAATTTTTGTGTATATTGGTAGAAATTTTTATTATTAATAATATTTTACTTATTTTTATAATATAATAAATTAAAACTAAATTGAAATAACTGTGAAAAGTAAAGTTAAAGTTATAATTAAAGAATCGATTATTTAAAAAATATAATTTAACCCAAAAATTAGCCCATATTTTAAACCTAACAACTACAAAATACCCCTACTTAAAAAATATCTAAATACTCAAAATGCCCTTATAAAATAAATTACACTTATTTAAAATAAAGCAGAATTTGGCAGGCAACTGAAATGAACATCAATAGATATAAATCCCTTTTATTAAAAAAATAATAAACATCATTTTTCACCCGCATTTTAAAATGACAACCCGTAGTAAATGAAAATTCATTCAAAATAAATTAAAAAGAACCCGCATATTAATCGAAATTCAGTCCCAATAAAAACGCCTTAAATGGCCTGTTACAAATATATTTCCATTATAAAACCATCAGGACCCGCCTGTTAGTAACTTCAAAGTCAATTATTCGAATTCGTTGCCGAAGAAAGCCAATTTCCCTTGTATAAATCATCTACCCAGTTCATCTGAAAGATCAATTTAAATATTGATATTCGACCTGATTGATAGGATACCAAAATACGATTAAGATGCAATATCTGGAAAATCATTGTCTATTTATATCCAAGAACGTATATTCTTCCTATTTATCAGGTTAATCCAAACCATCTTGAATAATCGGTTCTACTCCTCTTGGGAGCATTGTTAACCGGAAGTTTTGTCCAGAATTATAAATCTCTGTACGTTTAAGTGTATACAAGTATCGTTTAACCATAGCTAATTGTATAAAAGTAGTAATTCATAGCCATAATTGTCGTATAAAGTAGCATTTTATTTTGTAATGTTTATTGTAATAAAAGTGTATAAACATAAACGAGTTGGTTTTGAATTTGACGAGTGCCCTAAGTATCATTTCATTGTCTGTAAAGAATCATTGCATTGTCATTTCATCACCATTTTGGAAAGGTGTAAAGAGGTAAATAATAATAACAAAAATTTGAGACTGATAATTAATAAAGCAATATCATTGAGACGTTCATCTCGCCTTCATACGAGGATTAATACGATCAAGGCGAAGAAGGATCATAAAACAATAGTTTTAGATGATTCCTGGGGTTATAAGAATTCCGTGAGATTAATTAGACTTTGATATTGCCCAAACAAAATTCAAATATCATTGAAAAGTAGTAAACAAAAAGAGACTGACCCCAAAATCGAACAAATAAAATGATTCTGTTTTAAATCTATAAAGCAATTTTAAAATGTTATTTCGATTCGACTGTTATAAAATTCCTTTTATAAGTAAAGATATTAAACTAAAAACGCATTGAATATTTATTAAACTTAAATTTCTTAATTACCATCGTGATTTATTATGTTTATTTTGAGATATTCGTTTCTGTCTTAGTCCATTATTCTTCAAAATGGTGGTCGCGAGAGATTTCATTTTCGACATTGACTTATATTAAGACAAAATATCGATCGAATTTTAAAGATCAGGAATTAGTACTGAGACCAGCTATCACAGCAATATAGCCTATATTTGATGTTTTATGTCAGATTATACTAAAAAAATTTCTGGCGTTAAAAAAATTGGCTTTATTATTATGCTTATTTTAGTTCCTAGCGGTCGCGAAAAAATTTGGACTCTTAAAGTGAATCGCAACATAAAAAGTGTGAAAACCACTGCCTTAGTCCACTAAAATACATTGACATCGGTTGTTGATTATTTAAATTATTATTATGTTTGTGAATTTATTTTTTAATATATTCGAATGTTTGAGAATTGATATCATCAAGCGGTCAGAACCATATAGCATCGCTATCAATTAAGTTCGACTATTATATTTAAATGAATGTGATGAACTTTCATTTTTCCGAATTGATTAAACTAATTAAAAGACTTAATTCATCGTTTCTGATGATTTTTTTCTTTATATTTAATTTTTAAAATATAAATTTATATGATTAATGATAATATTTGTTTTGTAGGATAATCGGTTATAATGACAAGATGAGAGAGAGGGTGGAAGATCACCATATAAATAGCTACGCTTAGAATCCGGTTTTAGTACTAAATACACATGCCTAAATGTACATGCCTAAACAACTATTCAATCACGATAACCAACTAATTAAAAGTAGTATAGTACTATGATTTCGATTTGTTAAAATTTGTGACTACACATGAATTGACCAATCCAAGTCATGATAAATCAAAGAATCCATGAAAAACAGATCATGGCACAAAAGTTTGTCATATAAAACACATTAAAATATCGGATTATAGATTAATTTTTAAGATTTGGCCACTTGCCAAATGGTAGTCAGTTATTATCAGTTGAAATATATGTAATTATAAGTTATGATAATGCTGAGCAGCAATTTATGCGTCAATAAACCTGCTACTTCACAGTTTTAGT
>JBBMOY011120218.1:0-10609 GCA_037951405.1 Platydemus manokwari
GAATGATAATAATAAGAATAATAGTACTGATAGAAATAAATATCATTCATATTTGGCATGGTTTCAAATTTAGTAGTTTTCAAACATAAATTATGTAAATAATAAAATAAAAGGCAGGATAAATTCTAAGAATTTTTTATAAAATCGGCCACTTATAAAAATATTCCGACATTAGCATGGAGAAATAATAAATCGTAATATCGAATTTATTTATACGAGAACTTTCACTACCAATTTATTGGCAATCTAACATTCCTCGGTGATAGTAAAATCCCAAATGGACACTAATAATAATAATCAAAAAAATTGTACATTATAGGTTATCAAAGTCACCATCTGACTTTTTACTTTTGTAACAGTTTGTTCTATTCGGTAGTCCTTTAATCTCTAAATCGCTACTGACAATCCAATAAGTCTTTATTTGATTATATTATTCATCTTTTTAAGATTAGGGATTAATAAATTATTAAAATGTTATTAAAAATAATTTACTGAGATATTTAATTATTTTAGCCATGATATTTGAATGATCTATTAATGGTAACAAAGTTTCGAAGAAACAATTATTTCCATTCTAATTATCTCACTGAGAATTGATATTTACTAAGAAGATTTAAATTGCCTAGCTAGTATAAGAATCATTTAGCTGTGAGATAACCAGTCGAACCTTTAAGGTTGGAAGCATGCAGTTCGCGTAAATAGTTGCTACTGATTGTATATCAGTAGTAGAATATTTTGATGAATGAATTCAACCAATAATGTGTTGAGGAAACTATTAATTACACTTAAGACTTTTACTTGACTTCTTTTGTCTATCAATGAACTAAAATCCTCGGAAAAATATCATTTCCCATACAATGATAATACTCTGATGATTATTAAATTCTAGTTAGAAGCTTTACTTAAGATGTTTGTCATGGACCAAAACGTCTTGATTATTGTTCTCAAACATCACAGAAATATCTCAAAGATTCACAAAACTGTACGAATTTCATAATTTACATATTTTCTAGGCTTTTCTTTGAAATTTTGACCGTCATTGATACACTCATTTAATGTGTGGGTTACTTATCCCCTGAGATTTCAATTCGACCAGCTACTATTCAGTGATTTGTGAAATCAACCCATTATGCTCGGTTTAATTTAAGATAAACCGCATCATAAACATTCCGAAACAGCGTACATATTGGAAAATTTTATTGGAAAATTTCCTCATATTGAATGTAAAAATATAATTACGTTGTGAGATCCAATTGTCTAGAGTTTCACTAGACCACTCAACTATTTAGCTGGGGATTTAAATCACATGGGTACCACATGATCGACAATACAGCATATGTTTCACAATCTTGAAAGTAGTTGAAATTCTGCACACTGCTGATACAGAACATTGCTGCTTCAGTTGGTCTATTGGCATTAATCGATTGCCAGTTTGTAATCCAAAGATAACCGCTTCAAAAACTTAGACAACCTGGGGGAATTTCTACGAAAATTATTTAAATTTTATAATTGAAGACTTTTCGTTTTATCTCTCTTCTTCTGAAACATAGATGAGGGAAAAATAAGACATTTTATTTTCAAAGCCATCGATTATAAAATAATGATTTTTAGACAAAATTGTTTCATTAGTTAAGTTCATGTTTTTAAAATCGATATTATTTGCCCTTTGTGGATTTTCTGTGATGGTTTTGCGAGTCTGAGAAAATTGTTAGAGCAAAACTATCATTTTACTTTGATGAATTGACTTTATAAAACTCTAACAATGAACTTGATGCCATGGAAACCGTTTTAGGCAGTTATTTGCATTTTCCTACCCTCATTTAATATATGTTGGTTAATATTATTATGACAACTGCAAGTCAGCTTTATCTTTACGTCATTTTCATATCAATACGTCTTTAGAATTACTAAAATAATTATTATAATCAATGTTCGTTGCCAAAATTTCTTCGTCATCGAGATTTAAATTGGAAGTCATAAATATTGTTAAATATTGTTGACGCGATGTTGTTTTCTGACTGGCGATCACGTCGAAGTTGATGCACTCACCAGTGAAATACGAGAAGAAAGGAAAATTACATTTCCTAATTTGTCCAGAAAACACAAGAAATGCTGGTTAAGAAATCGATATACATGGATAGTCAAAGAAAATAGAGAAACGATTACAAATGATCAAGGATTTTACAATTTTCAACCAGATGGAGTTTTCATTCTAGTTTGATGTGCTATCCCAGAAAGTCACAAAAATCCACGTGTTTCGATTCCCTCAACTGAGCCCCAATAGATTTTCATCTTTCCCTTTCTATGTCGAACCATCTCTCTGGTCTCAATAACAGCATGGATTGAAGAATTTTTTAACCAAAAATCACCAAGCTTTTTCAAACGTGGGATTGACAAACTGCCAGAACGGTGGAAGAAAGTGATCGATTGTGGCGGAGAATATCTCACCGATTTCATAAATTAATTTTGTAATCTGGAATTTTTTCCATGGTTTTTAATATTGATCAGTATGTGATTTTCATAATTGTAATAAACCGCACGAACTTGTGTACCAATATAATTTTGCATGACTGATAAATTTGAAGGGCTTTCTCGATCACACTTATTCAAACCAATTAACTCATTGTGATCCAATTACATACAGAGATTAAAATCAAACAACATAATTAATAACTTAATATCGAGGAAAGACAACATATTTCGTGGCTCTATGTCAAGCTTACTAAGACTGTCGATTTGTTTTAATGAATCAAAATTTAAATAAAATTAAAAAATTATCAATTAAAACTGCATTGTGAGCTGGAAATAATATATTTTCACAACATCAATTTCTCCATTCTCATATATCGATGACCATCAACGCCATCACAACATAATAGCATGTTATATGGTGATAATAATCAGTAATTAACCATATCGACAATGATAGAACAGCGGCAAATAGAAAGTGTTTGTGTGTGTGTGTGAGTGTGATATCACAATGTGTGGTTGACCGTGAATTAACATCATGAGACATGATGGTGAAATGCGGAAAATATTTTTATGAAATGGGAAATATTGGAAATCATTCCATCACTGTCTCATTGATCAGCACAATTATCGATCTATCTTTCAATCACTGATAGATCATTTTAATGATATACATATATTCGATAGATACTGTATTGTTACTCTGTCAAGGCATTATTTTATCGATAGCATTGTGTCACTTAATTCTCTCTATTTATCAAATCTGTGTTTACTGTCATTATTTTTAATATATTTCACAATATTACCCCATCTATTTAATAAATCTCTCCAAATATTCATTATATATTATCTATTATTAATATTATTATTATCATTATTATTGTAAAAAAATTTAAATAAATTAAATTATTAAAGTTATAATTCTAATTTTATGTAAAATTATATTGATTTGTTTACCTAACTGTTTATAGATAGATAATTTGGTTTCGCGACATTCCAGTTCGTTTATAAAGCGTGCCTTAAAAAAATAGAGGCTTATATATGGTGACCACGCATATCGTTACAAAGATCAATGACTGAAAGTTTTAGAAGAGGGGGAAGATAATGAGAATATATAAAGAATAGTTAAAGAAAATGTAGAGAAATTGTAATGGCGATATAAAAAGGAAATCAAGAAGCTGGAAGATAGAATTTGAGATTCTCATATAGATAAATGTGTAGAATATTCGATACAATGTCAGTTGTATTCACACTTAAAATGTTAAAATGTATCTAATAAATATCTTCTCCATACAACTTTGGATATCATCATTCAGCAGGAATATAATTTCTGAATAATGAATATTTTGTGAGATTCTGGCCTCGTTTCTTCAATGAAGTGAAGTTTTCGAAATTAAATCGAATTATTGATTTTAAATCACATCAATTAATATTTTTATCAGAATCATTTAAACAAATAATAATTTTTAAAAATTGATTTAAATTTTTTTCAAATAAAAATTCATTTAAAATCTTCACAGTAGCGTTACACTATTATTAAATGATATTTCATTTAATTCTTGAAGTCATTTCTAAATGATGACATAAAATATATTTCATCATCATCACTGAGTTTATTTTTTTATCTATTTCTCTCATTGAATACTGTTGTTCTCATCAAATTATTCTAATTATGATATCTTACACACGATGACATGTCGAGATAGATTTCGTTCGAAAATATTCTTATTCTCAATAATGCTATTTCCTTGAACAACGGATTACATTTCTCTTACAGTTTTCTTCTGTCACTTATATTTTGAAAACGAAACTTTCTCTATGATAAAGGAGAGAGATTTTTTATCTGAAAAATGATAAAAATAAGCATCCGTTAAACAGATATGAGCTAAACTTTAAGTTAATGAATAAAGTCAGCGATTTGCCATTAACAGATTATTTGCGACAATATCTCTACAATTATATTCTCGATATATATAAATCTTATTTTACGTGGATTGTACCTGATATTGTAATAAAATGAAAAAAATAATGCTTTGAATTTGCCGCCTATGAACTCCTAAGTACAACGACTCTTTAAATTTATGATCTAACTTATTTCCATCAGTTTTTTCTGATGATTGAGTTTCATGTTAATATTATGTTCGAGTCTCAGATAACCAACCAGCAATTCTAGATTTGACTTAGGCAAAACGTGATTATTCGTTACCAGTCTAAAATTATGAAAAAACATTAGCCTAAATTAAATATTTTTGTTAGATAATCATTAAAAAGTTAATTTCAGATTTAATTAGAATAATAATTCTATTATTGTTAATTATCGATAAATATTTGAACTACCATTTTAAATCGAAAATATATTGATATTAAAAATATGAATGATTAATTTAATTTGTTTGACTGTTTTGAGTAAATGTACTTTAATAATTAGTTACAATTTTGGTAATTACCACAATGTTGCACAGTACACGTTGTGGGTAAAATATAGTACAGTAATTTGCAAAATAGTTTTTAGTGCGGGCTTATAATTACCATTCTCGTCGATATCACGTTTATACTACCAACGAATATGATCTACTTTATTATCATTAAAATATCTTTATTGCGAGAATTTATAAATAATTTCCAACACATTTTGAAAAGTACATTTGAATGATATGTTCGAATATTTTTATAAAATATACTTTATGAGTTGAAAATCTTAAACGATCTTCAATTCGTATTTAATTTATTAGTAGCAGCTGATATTTATTATCACTGACATTGTTTTCAGAAGAAAACCAATTGGTTATTAGCAAGAATTGATAGAAATATATTGATTAACGGGAGTAGATGTCAATAATCGATTGTAACTTTAAGCCAGCTATGTAAGAATAAAATTAGGATAAATTGTTAATTATAAAAAATAATAAGACCGAAAAAAGAAAATAATTTGACTTGGATTTTTTCTTTAACTAAATATTTGAAATATATAATTTTAAATACAAAATATTTCGTTATAATTGGTTATAATTGTAATCAAGTCGAATAATAAATGCAAATAAACAAAAAATATAAATTAAATGACCATTTCTGAATAACAGCTAATAATGTAGGTGCGGTAAAAAATGCACAAACCTGATGAATTCATTATTTGCAACGGAGCACAAAAATGGGTGCCGGTGAGAATAACAAAATTGCATTAAAATAGTAGCTAATTATCTTTATTTAAAAGGACGTTATCTGTGCTGTAAGGCACTACAATTTAATAAACCAAGCATTGAAAAGAACTAAAAAGTCACGATAATAAATGATTTTTAACTCCAATTATTTAAGCGAATTAACGCCGGGTGTGACCAAAGTAACTTAAACTCTTTGAGCGATTATTTTATGGGTCTTTTCAAAGCTCTTTCAGAATCGATAATTTATTTGAATTTTGAACTTGCTTTGTCGATTCATTGCTTGTGATAAGCATAAATTGGATTTAAAAGAAAATGTTTGAGATATATTTCACGGATAATAGAGAAAAGAAAAACACTGACAGCCGTGAAATACTTTTACAAGTGCAGCAATATAGCAAACCAATTGAATGGAAAGTGCTTAAATAAATCTTTAATATTTTACATATGTATTTTATTTTTATTTCAGATTATGTTTTAGTTTTGTCACTCCCATTATATAAAATCCGATAATAAAATCTTTTGAATTCATTGTTTGAAAGCTATCACCATTATTTTAAGATCATGAAATGTGCAGCTAATAAATTTCTAATGGGTTAGAAATAGAGATACAGTGCAGACAAAGTAATAGTGTGTATTGAAGGCTTGTGTCTATGATGGTTACCAGTCATGCGACGAGAAGGGATTTCTGTACCGATAGTTCCAGACCAGGTATCGGAACTCAGTCCTCGTTTAGACATTGTAATTGTCTTATTAAATACGGCGTTCGCACCACACTTTATTTTTGTACAACAATTTATAATAAATGTCTTTTTGCGAACTAGCGTTTGCTTTTTCTTTTGATGTTAATCTGAAAAACAGATAAGTGTCCGATAAAGGGTTTGGGTTACGTGCTTCATATAAGTATAATTCATATGAAAAAATAATTCAGCTTTTTATCCAACTACAGCTTGATATTCACTCTTCATTCTTCCTATGAAATGCAATCTCAGAAAATTGTTTCAACAAAAATAATCCGAACATGAGGAACAATTGGGTGATAGCTGATTATAGAAGTAATAAATGAAAGAACTGGGCACCATTAATGCCAATATTCATCAATAAATCTCTGCTTGTAATAAAACAAACCAAAGTAAAAGATATTTATGCCTTAGCTGTCAAAGAAAACATCTTCAACATGAGATTAAACAAATACAATTTTGACCACGACGTAATGCTTCCATAAGGTTTTCTCTGGATAGTCAGTGTTATACATAAAATCCTTATCAAATAAAAACTCATCATAAAATGCGATTGCAGAGCTCTACCCATTGATTAATTTGAGACACAGTTTATAACTAATGATTTGTGATGATTTAAATGTTAATATTTTTAGTAATATTTTTGATCAGGTGTTGAGTGGACGAATCAGAATTGCGTTAGCTCATTCACAACAATCCTTGATATGCATCAATATTAGGTAGAACCCTGAATCTATTTTATATCAACTTTATATTGTCTTTATATCTTCTCTATATCTCATCTATGTCTCTCTTCTATATATTAATTAATTATATCTTCACTTTACCATATCCATATCGCTTTCTCTTATACTTTCACGTCATAGACCTTCTCAGAATTGCGTCTAAATGCGTAGTCACCCTGTAAAATCCTCTCAATATGAAAGTGAAGTGACCATCTGACAATATTGGATTCTAATAAAACAATTGAACCGAGATTTTTCATCTTGGAAATTTTCGAAAAGTTTGAAATAGTTACAAATCTATGATTTTAAAACTTTAAAGTGTAATAGAAATTTATCAAATTTACAGTTTACAGGTTTTTGGCTATCTTCCTTGAAATTTCCATAATTAAGAATGATTGATAAAGGGGAGTTATACCCCCATAAGACATAATACTATAATATTTTAGAATTTTTAGAATTTTTTCAATGATCTTATTTATAAAATATATTTTATCGTGTGCATGGCATTAATTTTTGAATTTAAAGGATATATTTTTATCAAAGCCATTTAATTTTACAAATACAGAATCGATAGTTCGAGAAGCACCATTTGGTTTATTCATTCTTAGCAGGATTTAATTATATCTTTGATAAAACCTCTTAAATAGTTTTATTCCACATAATATTTAATATCAGTTAATAATAAAAGCAATTTAGGAATGAGCTGGAGGATTTAAAGATTGAAATCCCATCATCATTTACCGATCACTGCACATATAGGACAAGATAATATTTGATAATATCGGGAAATCATCATGTGCCTCACGTGTTTCTCTATTGTAAAACTCACGGCAAATTTTATCTTTCTACATTAACACAGTAATCGTCTGATAACTGTAATTGGTTGATATTGGACGAATCGCAATGAGCGGAAATGTTTCCATACTAAACTGATCCCAATAACTTGATTTAAAATATAAAATGAGAAACTAATTTTCAAATTCAGATGGAATCCGTAAACAATCATCTCATTTCCAATTTTCCGCTGATAAAACCACGCGTCAATTCCGCTCCGGAAGTATTGTCAGTAACGACGAAAAAGCACAGACCGAAATACAAAAATGAAATCCCTATAAAGAACGAGCGTAAATCATCGCAAAGTTCGATATCTCTCGATATATTCCGATCACCAGACGGCATAAAAAACAACGAAAATTACCTTTCAATTTCGAGGAATTTTTCAATCGTTTCCGGTAGGAGATTATCCAGTATGGAACAGAACAAGGAAAAGTTTGAGATGCAGTTTTGTCGGATAAATGTTTTGCTTATCAGCATGCAATTGGGCTTAGGATTTTCCATGTCCGGCTTAGGTGTTTATCTTAGATCAGTGTCACCCTCACTGACATGGAGAGATTGTACGTATTGGGCCGGATTACCAGTACGTGATTTTGATTGTAAATACTCATAGATGAATAAAGAATTTATAAAATCGATAATAATAGTAATAATAAATTAATAATTATTATTTATTATTAAAAAGATAATATTAGGAAAAGTAATAAAAAATAAAATAAAATATTTAAGAGATTTTCAGATAGTTCAGGGCTTAATTTGCGTTATTTTCTATTTATTAACTTGGTGTCTGTTTTCTTTACCATTTGTTTCTCTAATATTTTATTTCCATTTCGAGTTTTCTTTATGTTTTTATCTCAATTTAAGAATAAAAATTATTTTCACTATCTTAATATTTCATAGACAGAAAGTGTTAACCCGAAGAAAATAATTTTGTTTAGATCCAACAATGGAAATGATTGTTTTCTTGTTCTATGTCGAGTCTCTCCGTACAAATTATTATATCGACAGAAAACAATACACCTACACACCCACCCACCCACCAATTAATCCACACACAGTCTCGTGGAGATATATATATATATAAAATTGTATTTGAGTCACTGAATTATAAAGGAAATAATAATATATTTCTCAAAAAAGTATTTGAAATAATTGTCTATTATTAAAACACAGGGTTTTTAATTATAAAATAAGTTTGTAATATTGATTTTATTGATCTTTGTGACATTAATATTATTTTATTCAATTATATTTCGGTTAGTCAAATAATTGTGTTGCATGCATTGTGATCAAATATGCTTTCATCTACTTCAACTATTGCTATCGATTAGAAACGAAACATGAAGCCGATAAAATAAATATCGGCCGATATATTGGAAAAAATATTGATTAACAGAATTATTAAATGATAATGGCAGTCATTTTTATAATTTCAATAATAACTATAATCAATAATAAATGTTAATAATATTTGAAATAAATAATATATATATATATAAATCGAAAATGAAATAAATTTCACTCATTTAGATAATCGATTTTTTAATCAAGGAAAATTTTCTTCAAGAATTATTTTGTACAATATCTGCCTTCAACAATTATCGATCACATTAATAGTTTATAAATTATAAATCAACAACACGACTTCAATAGCGTTAATATTTACTTTTATGGCCTTTTCTGTCCAATAAGCTAACAGTAAAATGATTATTAATATCGTTCTTGGAATTCATTATCAATGACTGCACTCTTTACCGATTGTAAAATATACTCTAAATTTACTTAGGTTGTTAATTGATCTTTAGGAGAATGTTTGAACTTTTATTAAAGGACTGGCCCCAATTACAGTTTTAACACACACACACACACACTCGTATATATATACGAGGTCATTGTTTTGATAATTTTTGATTTTTAAGTCTCTTTAGAATTTTATAGAAATAATTTAATAGAATTACAAGATATTTTTAAATGGCCAATTATATTTATTCGTATGATTATGATATCAGCACAAATATAGAACGAACTCAAAATCCCCTTTTTCTTTTAACTTAAAAAATGTAGCAAGATAAAGACATTATAATATTTTCAATACCGGGAAGAAAGTAGAATTAAAGGATAATAGCAGTATGTGAGAAACTCAAAAATATTTAAAATATTTTATCAACTTTTGTTGATTCGAGATGTATGAAGTAACTCTCACAATCTCATTGGATTACTGTTTATGATGATCATAATGTTATATATCCCTATCTTTTATAAATATTCATTGTATTGAATTCAAAATTCATTCTGGAATTGTGGAGGAGCTTCTCCTTAACGACTTCATTGATCCTTACAGATGACAACAGGCTCGAGCAAGCCATCGAAAATAAATGTCATTAGAAAAATACAAAATAATAAATTTTAATCCATTAAAATACGGTTTTCTGTGTTGGTAATAATTGTGGCGTAGATTTCCGCTATGAAGTCGGCAGTTTAATTTAATCGAAACCTAAATAAAGTTAATAAAAATCAATTATTGAATGTACTTGGTGAGCTAATGTTTTTAAAATGATAACGATAAATTATTATTACTTCAACAGCCAGGATTTAATTATATTACCCTTTTTATCAATATTATTATTATTATTATTATTATTATTATTATTATTATTATTATTATTATTATTATTATTATTATTAT
>JBBMOY011120329.1:0-17101 GCA_037951405.1 Platydemus manokwari
ATAATAATAATAATAATAATAATAATAATAATAATAATAATAATAATAATAATAATAATAATAATAATAATAACTTGCTAGTTCTTTCTTTTATTGCTTAAAGGATTTCGAAATATTTTCGAAGTTGTCGGAAATTACAAATAATTCCTCAAATTCCATCAGTTAAAAATGTTTCGAGACCAAAATAAAAACTTTATCAAGTTTAATTAAGCTATAAATTTTAATGATAAATCAAAGTACTGAAAAAATGTAAATAATGTCTCTACTAAATATTTGCATAATGCCGATAGTTCGAGCGGTAGATTAAATATTTTTGATATTTTCAATAATTAAATAAAGTAAACCAATTATAATATACCTCTGAGGAGGAAGTGGGGCAATTTCTTTGATTTTGAACTGGTCAGAACTGAGGACTTTTACATTTGCATGTGGGCCAGAACAAGGCCGATCAGATAGCATTAAGCTTTTTTCCTGATTTGAAATTTGATGTGGTCCAAGAACTGGCTTCTTTTGCGGTTGAGGCGCAAAGGCTGATTGAACACGTCTATTAGCATACATCCAAGGAGGAGTACTGTCGGTGATATTTTTTTGTTCTAATAAAACCTCTCCAACAAGATCATCTGTTTCGTCATAGTTGTTTTTGGTCTGTCGTGAGCTAGGTAGATGTGAAGCGATGCTTATACTAGTCGGAGGTACGGGCAGAGGTTTATTTGGAGTGATTTTCGGATTGCATAACGCATTTGGCACAGCTCTGTCCGCATTATTACTATCAGATGATCTTGTATTATCTGTTCCAGTTGGAGATCGATCAAGTTTATCTTTAATAACAACTACAGGACTGCTGTTATGATTTCTAAAATTTTGATTAAAAATAAATATCGACTTGGTTACAAATAATAACTAATATCGAATGATGTTACTCTGAAATCTAAATTTTTCTATCAGATTTCAATTATAATTTGGTCCTTTTAATTATAATTGTAATTAAAAGAGTAATCGAAGATTTTTTTTGGAATCACAAGTATAACACATAAAATGAATACAAAAAAAATAAAACATTAAGGTAGATCTTTTCCGTCCCAAACAGTTCCCGTTATTTTAAATATACAAAAAATTTTATACAAAATTTTACAAACAGAACTCAGAATAAACTCATTAATGAGGATACAATTGTTAAATTAGGATGGATTAAAACAGATTCAGCGGAACCCAGAGGCTCAAAGGGTTAGCTAATGGGACCGCAAATCGCTTAAACAAAACAACAAAAATGGACAATTTTTCCTCACTACAATATTGTTTAAGATTTAAGGGTTTTTCGATAGCTTATATTAAGACTTTAGAAATGGATAACTAAATTAAAGCTAAATAGGTTAATGGCATTCATCCTATTGTGAAACATCGAACCTAATACTCGCTTGCGATTTTACGAGATTGTGTCGCAACGATATTTTAAAAGTAAATGTTTTTCCACATATTTACGAATATTATTCACATTTAATTTTAAGAATAAGATGAGTGCCATGAATGTCCCGATGAGTTGGGTGTTTGCAAAGAACTCAAAACCCACTATAAATTTTGAAAACAATGAATTAGAGGGTATCAATCAGATTGCTTTTTTAATATCTTGTTTATATAAATTAATCAACATCTAGTAAGTTACTTATGTTATTCAATACCATAGTCAGTGTTATGCTTAAAATAAAGTTTAATAGTTCATATGTAAATATTTGTTCTACATTATTTCTTGCTCCCAGAGGTCTTCACCCCAAGGCGAAAGGTTTAAAATATTTTTATATTTATTCTGACAATAAATTAAGTTTTTAAAATTACATTCACATTGAGACGCATGTAAAATATTAAGTGAAATAATTTTGCAGATAATTTTATATTTTTTTTAAAAAAAATGTCAACTCAATAAATACTACCACATGTATTGGTCAATGTTTTAAGAAAAGTCAAACCTGACTTTCTATTTTCTTTAAAAGAATTAAGAATTAGCGTACTCCTTTTTATGATTTTATCTCGAATACAGTCAAGTTGAAGCTAACCGATTCAAAGAATCCCATACCGAAAATAAACAAGAGAAATTCAATTTTGTACAGTGGAATTAGTAAAGCAGAAAAGAATGCTGATATTTGCCATGAAATGTATTTTTTAATAGAAGATTTACGAATATAAGTCAAGATTCTTCTCTTATCTTCATAATAATAATAATAATATGTTAATATAAACGATTCAGCTTTTATTATACAAAAAATCTATTTACATTAAATCGCTCGTTAAAATTGACTTGTGCATTCTAAAAAATTCCAGCATTTGCAAATAAATTTCTCCAACAGTAAATTCTAATTTAGATTCATAAATAAACAAAAATCTATCATAATTTTTGCCAATAATTCTTGTTTATTTATTATTTCAAAATAAATTTTATTACTGTGTTGGTTCCGAAAATAAAAATGGTATTATCCTAAAGGGTAAAGATTCACGAAGACATTTCCCAACAGAACTATTTTCTTTTATTGAGAGAATCAAACAATATCCTTTTTCGTGATAAATTTTTTCGATGTTTAGATCTGTGTCTTGATCGAAACTAGATTGAGAATTATTCGAATGAATAAATTATATCATATCTTTTCTTTTATAAATCGAGTCTTTTACAAGTTGGAGTCAGTTATCAG
The DNA here is from genome assembly GCA_037951405.1 of Platydemus manokwari. Lineage (NCBI taxonomy): Eukaryota > Metazoa > Platyhelminthes > Tricladida > Geoplanidae > Platydemus > Platydemus manokwari. The sequence goes on from JBBMOY011120329.1 coordinate 2,679, forward strand.
TTAATATTTGATAAAGATTAAAGTCGAAATATCAGCCTTTTGAAAGTAAAATCTTTTGCCTGGCTTCTTATAATGCAGTGCAGTTGAACTCGGATATTATCACATCTATTAACATAAATTACAGTATATTTTGATGTCGTTGATTTTTTAGTTCGTTTTTAATGTGCGGTTTTTAAAATAGTAGCGGCAAAGGATGGCGACCACGCATCTGGATTCGATTCTGAGAAGATCAATGACTGAAAATTATAGAAAGAGTAAGATGTGAAGATTATATAGATACTATATAAAGATGTAGAACGATATAAAGATGTAGAGTAGATATAAAGAATATCTAGAGAAGATATACAACAGACAGAAGAACCATAGTTTTTTATGTAGATAAATATGTGAGCTTCCGATACAATGCCAATTAAGAATACAAAGAAAATCAAAGATGTTTTAAAAAGGGGGTTGCGAGCATTTAAAGTTGAATTAAATTTTTTTAAAAATGTGGGATATGTGGAAAATTTAAAGAAATTAATAATAGTTTGATGTCGGGACTTTTCAGTTCGTTTTTAATGTGTGGTTTTTTAAAATAGTAGAGGCTTACAAACATACTCAATGAAAATCTATTCTGAAAGTGAAAATCAACTATTGTGAATTTTTAGTTATTAATTTCGTGCAATATCGATAGAATATTTAAAAACTTTGTTTTTTGAAATTTCTAATATCGAATTTAAAAATATTTTTCTAAATTCCATTGAATGGATTATTTGAGGAAAAGATATTCACAACTTTTTTAATCAAAGTACAACTTACATGAAACATCTTAAGGCAGCTTGATAATTGGACTGATTATGACAACAAAAATCACTTTTATTTATAAGTGAATCTAAGATGTCACATTTAGTGACTCATTTTAAATAAATTTCAATACCTGTTTTTAGTAAACTCGGTTAATATTATCTTTCTGGAACAAATGAGGTGATATTATTAGATTTCTTAAGCATGATGGATAAGACTTTGTGAGGTTACCGTGTTTATAGTTAGCTTAACGATTATTATCGAAGATATAATAAATTATCATTTTTTTACTCAAAGGTATTTCTCAGCCACAATCCCTTCCAACCTTACTGTTTGATAATATCAATTTATTTGGTCTTATTCACCATTTATAACTTTTTTCAATTTTTAATAAAATTCACTTGACATAATGATTTCCATTTCCAAATCATTTTTATTAATCATTCTGGGATAATAAATATTCATACATCTTATGATGCGATTGGTTAATTATTATTCTTTGATTTATTAATTAATATATTTATTACTTACTTTGTCGATATTCTTTTATTGACATTTGGTTGTGTGGGTTTCTTACTCTTGTCGCTCGTTAGCAGATTATATTCGTCACTATCTTTTAGTTGACTATCTAAATCGGATTTTGATGTTAAACTTTCATTTGTGGCCTCTTCGATTGCAGTTTCCATTCCATGAGGACGTTGACGGCGCAGTTGACGCTCAATTATGTCATTGAAAGACGGTGTTTTCGTTAATAAACCACGGTTTTGCTGTTTTTGTCTAGCATACGCTAAACGGAAAGCCTCACCAACAATATCATTCAATTCTTCTGCCTTAAATAACGAATAACGAAAGCATATATGAATGATTAAGTATTAAAAAAAATACTAGAGCAGGGGTCTTGGTTATAAATGTGTGGCAATATTGAGCATTAGCCTGGCCTTTCGGTTCTCTAGCAAGAAATGAAAACTGACAAAAATCAGGGTCACTTGTTGCATAAGATATCCGCCTAAGAGCATGAGCCATTCTGACACTCTGAATAAGGCGATATTACAAACTTTCTTGATAGGTGTTGCAGTAAAAAATTATATGCATGAATTATAAAATTATAAATTATAACATTCGTAATTTATATAATAATTGATAAAATAACAAATCATAATAAATCATAAAATTATCATAAAATTAATAATAAAATTATTATAAATAAAATCTTGAAATGTATTGATTATTATTACCATCAGTATTTTAAAATTGTGATATCGAGGGATTTCTAATCATAATATGCTCTACAAACCCAAAGGAAAACGATAATGACGTTACTGACAACCTCCGAGTGTTCGAAATAAAAAATGAAATAATAAAGAACTTAATGGTTTTAGGGACTTATATGGTACTGTTGGTTATTAGGACTATTAGATCGAAATTTCGGAGATTTTCAAAGAATTTGATAAGTATATAATAAAATAATCTATTAATTACAATTAGTAAATTAGGTAAAAACTTCTAAAATCATCCATCTATCAATTAATCAAGAAAATGAGGTTTAAAAATCAAAGAAATAATTTCATCAAATGCTTATTAAAAACGAGTCCTTATTAAATTTCAACTCGCATATTTAAATTTAATTGAAAATATAAACTAAAAATTAATAAAAATTAATAAAGACCAATGTCACTTACCTCCCCAGTTTCATTACAAACTTTAATGCCGCTAAGTGATACAACCAATAATACACTTTTCTGATGAGTGGTATTCTGAATGAATAAATTAAAATATTAATTTTAATAAACATATTTTATTATAAAACAATGTTTCTTAAAGTATATTATTCACTTTTTATGACTGGTTTCGATTTAGCAAAATCACAAAGGTAAAAATTCGTAATATTGTTATGTGAAAACGCCCATTGTTTCATATTCGAGTTAAAATCAAGAAATTGATTCGAAATATATAATCACTCTATGTTATCTTATCAATATAATACCCAACTTTTATTGAAAACATATTTCAACCAGGAGTTCGAATGACCCTAATCTCAAAATGGTCACTTAATGTATCCAAACTCAATTTTAAGTTTTATTCAATATCAATTTTATATACCAATAAAAAGTAAAAGTCAGTCTTCAAATTTATTAAAAATAAACATCAGTCCTCAAAATTTCTACTACGAAGTTGCAAATCACTTATTGCAGGACCAATATTGAATTTAGTATTAAAGCAAAATGTAGTCAGAATAGATTCCTGTGATTCAGCATAAACATAATTATTGTAAAGGATCCGTTGGAATAATTGATACGAATCCTTTACCAATGCTAACAACAAGAAATAAAAATGCAAAAAAAGTCTAATGACAAAGTAGTAGTTGGAATTGTTAATTCTTCAATACAAGAGTATATATATAAATGAAAGCATCGAAGGAAAATGTCAATACATTAAATGACTCTGGCAATTTTCATTATCAAAGTAATACAGGGATGTTTGTCAATCGGATGTAAATACAATGAAATATATTTGTATGATTACCCATGTATAACTTAAAGTCTATGTCGCTATACCTTAACGTAAACTTTATATTACTGATTCCATTGTTTTTATTTAAACAAAAATTAAGTCATTAAACAAAATGTTCTTTGCGTTATCGAACAAATAGTACTCCGAAATAGACTGTTTAAAAGTCAATATCAACAGATTGCCTAGATAAACAATTTCTTTGATCTCTATGAGATGATGAATGTCAAGATTTTATAGAATATCTGCGATGTTTTTAAGAAAGGATCGGGTACAATAAAGAGAGATGTTTGCAGATAGAATTAAGTATTATCGAGATACAGATGGTTGCTAGTTCGAATCCACTAATAAATGAATCATCAAGCTAGAATAATTGAATCCAATCTGACATGTAGTTAAATTTTAGCAGTAGAAAAATACCCTCAATAAGTCCCTCGAAACGTATGACCTAAATAATGTTAAAAAGTTAACATCAAATCAGTTCAAATATTCCAACTTAACATTTCCTATTGCAAATATTTTCATAAGATAAACATTTTTATCGATCAATTGTGACAGTCATTCACCACTGCATAGTAAATGGACCATCATGTAAACAGTACACCATTATGTAGCTAATCGAATCTAGAAAATAGTCTTTTGGCTAGAAATCTAATCTCAAGAATCGACAATTAATTGAAACTTATTTTAAATAAAATTAATAGTCATTAGACAAAAATTTAATAATAAAATAATAGAATTTCTTCTTCGAATCTAATCAAATGATAGAATAAAGAGATTCTTTATTATAAGAAAATGGAAAAGGATTTAACCGAGGAAGAAGATTGTTATCGGAACAACATTATACGACAAATAAAACAGAGATAAGTTTAAATACTATTAGATACCATTAACTAACTCGATAATCAATTAGTTCTGGATTAACAGAAATATGCTACGACATAAAATTGAGAAATCTTTGTGGTAACTTTCCTATAACTGTCCATGGTTATAAAATGCTTGATTTTATTCTCATTTCCACTTTTTCTCTTTAATTTTGCTAAATTTCCTTGTCAGACTAAGTTTTTTAAGAATAAAATCAACTTTGTTCCATCACGATTAAAAGATCAAACTTTTAAAACAAATTATACCAGATGATGTAATAAATACTTATTTATATTTTTGTTATATAATCTGCAAGTTATCCATAATTTTTATTATAAATTATCAATTAAAGATAATATGTTATCATTTGAAATAAAATTCCTTAACAGTTAAAACGTAAATATATAAACTAAGATCCTGTAAATCATACACAGCTTGGTAAACCTGAGATTACTCGATCAATATCTAAAATTGTCTAAAAATACTTATGTAAACCTAATAACTTGTGTTTTCTTATACTTATTGAGTTAATTCTTTACAAACAAATTAAGAGAATAAATTATAAACAATCATTTACCAATTATTTATTTTACATTTATCTTTTAAAACATAATAATTGTGACAAAGTTGTTAATTTTTTCAAAAAACTTACTCGCATTGATTCTAATTTTTTATAAACTATTTCAGTTCGATCTTTTTGAGTTGGAGCAAAAACAAGGAAAGATCCAATATACTAAAAATTTAGTTATTATGTTTAATTATATATTATTATTCTTTACATCAGCAGGCCTAATAACAGTTTTGAATCCTGAGTTATTTTCCATGTTTAATGGCGACGGTTGAAGTTTTGTAGGTAAAATAACTGATCCATCCGGAAGATCTTCACATCGAATTCCTTTAAATGAATTTTTCATCACGCATCATACTTTTTTGTAAAATCGATGTGATACAATCAAATATATAATAAAGCATAAATAATGTAAATATTATTAAAACTGTAACGAAATTAAGAATTATTGAAACAATGTTATTATTTTATTTACTAAAATTTAATTAAGATATTTATTTTTATTAGTTATCATAAAATTTTATAATACATCTTTAAATTTTAAATAAAAATAATGATTTGTAAATTAACATATAATGTAAATAAATTTAATTTTTTCGTTTCACCATTTCGCATCGCAGAATTTAGGGTGTTTTGAATTACAACTTTAAATTTCCAAGAAGGTGATTGAAAAATTTTTCCAAAACTAGAGTGAGTATTCAAATTTATTCATTTCGAATAATATTTCATAATATTTAAGCATAGAGATACACCAGAGAAATCTCTATTATTCAGTAACTTAGAACATTTGTTAAAGTAAATAATATTTTTCTGACCTGTTGAATTTCGTTTTGGATAAAATTCCAAAATTATTATTTTCCATACATTTAAGTTTTTATTTCAAATTATAATGAGCTTTGTTTTGCTGGACATAATTTTGGATGATGCCACTCATGGAGGTGCTTATTTCCATTTTACATTATCTCTTAGTATTGTTTTGCTATTCTTGAGTTATATCATGTCAGTTTTGAATTATATTTCATGGTGTTAATATGACTTTGTTATCACCATTTTTTAATATTTAAAATGTATGCCTCGTTGTATGTTGATTTAAGTGATGATTATGACTTTTGGATAAATTTCTTGCTGAGGTTATATAATATTGAGTAGTTTAGTTGAGAAAAAATCTTTTTGGGCAGGGTAGAAGTACAATAAAAGAAAAACAAGAAGGGCCGCAACCTGATGAAGTAAAATAGGTAAAATATGACAGATGCAGAAAAGATTTGCAGAAATTTGAAATGAGAAAATTCTAAAAGGCAACTAATACAAACTGGATAAATCAATGTATCAATTGTAAGGAATGTTAAGGAAGGCTTACGTAAACGACTTTAAAATCTTAAACTACATTTTTTAATTTATTTAATTAATCTTGTAAGAATTTATAATATTAACCACCTCATTTCGTTTTCCGATATCCCTCGAATGAATATTGGGCAGCCATTTACTTGAATAGTGCGTTATTTTTTGTTATTGTTTTTGTCTTTTGTATCTTGTTAATATTTTTGGTTTCTTAAATAAATTTTGTCATTATGAGTCATCAAGTCAGATAATAATTTTAACATCGATTGATTATTTTGTACATTTAGCAACAAGCTAATTTACTGAAGAGAGAAAAATTATATAACTTTAGACCAAGGGTCTCCAAACTTTGTCAGCAAAGGGCCACATTGCTGATTTTTTTTAAATTTGGAGGGCCAAAACTATGATAGGTTTACAAAAAACTCAAATTAGCCAAAGTATTTTTTATTAATTATCCTGTTATTTTAAAAAAGTTTTAATATCCTATATCGAATAATAAATGTTTTAAATTTTGTCATAATGTTCGTGTGTTTCATAGTAAGCTTGGCGGGCCGTACTTTGGAGACTCCTGCTTTAGACAATTCAGTTAATTTTACCAGTATTAAGTGTGTTACAGATACAAGCAAGATGTCTCCGGAGAATACTGTGTAATCCTCAGAAAGATTGATATACACGCATATGATGAGCGTATATATCAGTAATCAATCAGATAAATCCAAAATATCAATCCATAAAAATAAGATGATCACTACTTAGAAGATCGGTTCTAACAAATAAAAAAGTAAAGCCAAAAGTCAGTTGGTAAACAAAAGTCTATAAAAGGATGTTTCATGATCGGTAACTTTCTATCTATCGCAATTCTGGGTGTAATTATCTTGAGAACCAGTCTTGTTTGGTTGTTATTTATGTAGGCGTTTTATCTTTGAGATGCTGATATCTTTGTGAATTCTGGTAATAATTATTGAAATTTTAATGAGTTTAAACAAAAACACTTCATGTAGTAAAACAAAATTCAAATTTTGTACACCTCAAAATATATTCTAAAATTTTTAAGGTTTCATCATTTTTAACTTTCAATATCTTTATATATTTTACTTTATATTCGTTTGACTGTAGTTTTAAATTTTATGTTGGGGTTTTGGGAAAATTGACGTTTAATCTGAAAATTTATTGCATGATTTTGGTGTATAAATGTAGTTAATTTTTGTTTCTGTTATGGTTGTTATGTAAATATTATTTTTTCAATATTTTAAAAGAAAACTTTTTCAATGTGAAAGAATATTTAAAAATAAAACCTTAATAATCAATGATAAAAACTTAAAAGTGAATTTGTTAAAAAATGATAATAATAATTATTATTAATTAAATGGAAAATAAATTTAGTATAGACTTATTTTAGCTAGACGACCAAAAATATAAATTATTAAGCCCTTAAATTTCTCTAACTTTTACCCGCATTTTAAAATAATAATAACAATTAAACCCATATTAACCCGTATGGCAAAAACTTCGGACAAATATTCTCATTAATTTATGAAAATTCCTCATAATTGAAGCAGAAATTACGCCCTGATATTTTATTCAATAGCAATATTTTCCCCACAACCCAACAACTATATATAAGGCAGTTAAACATCACATGCAAAAACTGCCCTTGATACCACCTGGACAGTGCGTTACGTATAAATTACGAAGATCGATTTTCGCCGCCGAAGTCTGCCATCAAGTATATGCCCTATAGAAATATAGGAAGAATATAGAAAAATATTAATTGCCGAAGAATTCGAGGTCACGTAAGATACGTTTGTGTAAAATCAATATTAAATTATTAACATTGCATATTCTCACTATTTATCGAGCCGAGTTCTGAAAACACTCTTGTAAAGGACACTTACCCAATATTACGAAGGGTTTTGTTGGTCCACGATTTTCTATCATGAATTGCACATTGAATAGTTTTTTACTTCACCGTTTAAGTGTATAGAGGTAGTATTCAAAATCAACTTATAAAAGTAGTAATTTATAATCATTATCGTATAGGTATAATTTGGTGTATTTTGTTATTCATAATAAACATTTTTAATATTAAAATCGATTTGGTTTTCAATCAGCCAGTTGGTATAAGGTGTCATAATTTCATCGTGTACAAACCTTTTTGGGAATATTTTTGTTGATTAAATTCATAGTTGAATCCGATAAATGATGTTAAGAGACAGAAGATAAAACTAAAATTAATAGAATCGATTTCTACGCCGTTCCACTTATCTTCACATAAATTAAGAACGTCGAGGTGAAGCACCACCAAAATTTATAGGTCAAAATACTATCTGAGAGTCAAAACGAACTCAGAGTACTGTTCAATACGTATATCTTGATCAAGTAAATAAGAACTAATAAACAATAAAAGTAGTGACCCCAAAAATATATATATATATATATATAGTTCAATCAATTTAATACCCAACTGCTAAATAAAATATTGATAAAACTATATAGGAGCAAAATTTGATTGGATTGCAAATTTAGAACTACTTCTTTGCAGTTATTGACTATCCATATAAACAAAATCAGTGTTTACATCATATTCTTAAAGTTCAAAAACATCGAATAATGGTTAACACTAGAGAATGCGCCTTTGATATCAAATTAGGCAAGCGCAACGAGTTTATTAGTGCACTTATAAGTCTTCTAAACAACATTCAATTGTGTATGTTAAAGATTGTCGGGTTGTCGAGATAGTAATAATAAGTTCAAATTACAAATGTACAATTTGTAATTCGATGTAATAATTTACCAAATTTGATCAGAAGGATTTAAATAGAATTAATAATAGTTGCCCTAGATCTTCAATTTATCTAGACTCCAAACAGATAAGAGGTTGTTGTTGCTAGAACACTCGGGCGATTATAATAAAAATAGTATTTAAAATATAAATGATAAATAAATAAAATATAATGAACAATACAAAACAAAACAAATAAAATATATTGATCTACAACTGATAATTGAATTACAATAATTTTAAATAACTCAAGACGGTATTCGTTATTGTAGGAGGAAAGAGATGTGTAGTCAATCAAAAGTATAGGGCGTACCGCTTAGGTGCTCGGGTAAGCCTCTCGTGACAAAAAGTTGAAAGTGGGGAACTTTTAAGCAGGAACCTACATGATTTTAATAGATCTTAAGACTAAAATTAGCCGTGGGTCGGAAAATAATTAAAAATTTACTCGTCGGTTGCATCATAGAAATTGGCATATCTTCAAGAAAATCTTCGGTTAGAAATTGGCATACAATAAATAGCTGTAGAAATTGGCATACAATAGTTAGCTTCAAAATTGAGCTGGTAACGTTCGTCCAAGTTTAAAATAAATATCTTCTTGCGAAAATCAGTCAAATATCGTAAATGTGAATAGTCGAAATTGTGCGTGGGCTGCCTGTTTCTGCCAGTATATATACTAATTTGTGTCTTATTGTGATTCATACATCTTGTTGCTATTTTTGGTAACATTCTATGCTTGGTAGCATATGTTGCTAATTTTAGCATATGTACAGCATAGGCTACTATTTTTAGTCCACGTGTCTATTTATGGCAACAAGTGTGGTTATTTTAGTTTTACGTACACCGTTGAGTATATTTTTAGATTTTAATGTGATTTTTCCTAATGACCTTAGTGTCGATTAGTTTTGGTGATGTAAAACAAATTTAAAAATTTTATGAATATTTTTTGTATTTTTTGAAAAAAAAGTTTATATTATTATTTTTACTTATTTTATGCTTTGGTTGGGTCAAAATGGCTTGGTTAGTTCTCCACATGTATTATGCTAAATGAAACCTTTGAATTCTGTCCCAACCTTTTGATCCAGACTCAATAATTTGTTAATTGTCACCAATTGCAACAAAAGGAGAGACTTCATGACTCCAGCTTGAGATTGCTATCATACACTAATTACGAGTCGATGAGCAATCAGTTTTATCCGATTTTGGAATTAAAGAAATTATTAATGTCCTCCGTCCATAAGGTATAGTTTGGCACCAATAGTCTTATTGAATAACGCAGCTAAAAATTCATCTTTTGAATTCATAGTTTTGAGATATAAATAATTCACATTTTACTGATCTGGTGTGCATGTACTAGCTATTTGAGCTTCATTCATCTTGATCAGTCGTAATTGGTTCTAAATCGATAATATCTTCATTCTCTACGTTACATTTAAGATATCTGATTAAATCAAAGTCATTAGATCAGTTATGATTGATCCACATAAGATACTAGCCTCTTTCAGAGTCATCTTCTTTATTATTATCCAAATTTTGTAGGTTTAGGTAGCTTATACGTTACTTTGGAATGGAGACATGAAATATCCTTTAATGAGTCTTTAACATACATATACTTGTATTTCAGAAACTTATCCATTGTAGCACTCAAAGAAAATAAAAGTGTCACTAGTAAATGTGGTGGTTGTGCTGGGTAGATTATAAAAACAACCAAAATATTTAAGGAAAGCATAGAAATAACCCAGTCTTTTTGATCGCTGACTATTATCTGTTTGACTTTATGTAATTTTCTAATAAATAGTCTTTATAGTTGTTATCTTTGTCGCTATTTATATTTCGAGTGCAGGTTCCACTTACATTGATTATTGATTTCACTATTGAGAGTGTCATTTTGGAAAGTGTTTATTTGTCAATTCGGTTTTTTCTAAATTATTTTGATCGTTAATTATAATTTTGACAGGTACATAGCGTTTGTAAATATTCATAACAGTTGTGATGAAGATGTAGTATTCCTGATAGGATTAACTTTAATGAGACACTATTTTGTTGGCAAAATCTAAAAGAAAAACGTGCAATTGTTCTCAATTTAAGCTGAAATAGCTATGGGTTCGATAGTACATCCAAATTCAGTCACGGAGTTTTACTCGTTATAATGATTAGTATTACAAAAATGGTTATCTAATATGCCTTTGAATTGAATGCTCGAGCATTGAAAACAGAGGAGCAAAAATCCATAATTCTGAATGCAATAAGCTTTTAATCGTTAACAAGAATTAACAATTGTTTAAAACGATGAGCTAATTCTATTAGTGGTTATCATACAAAGGGCTCATAAATCTACTTTTATTGGAAAAAGCTTCTCAATTCCTTAACTATAAGATCTAAAATTATCACCGACTTGAATTGTGTGTCTAGCAAATAAAAACATGTGATCCATAATTAATTCGAAAAATATTGCAGACATGTGAATAAAATTGTTAACGTTTACAAGCTTTAAACTGGAATAATATCAGAAGAATAAGCTCAGAAAGCGGTACGGTTTCGAAATTATCTCTCGATAATCAAAGCTATTACTGCGCCATAATATCACAATGGATTTGATCTTTCCAACTAAACACCTCATGATGTAGGTGCCAGGTCAATTATTGTACATTTTACTTCTAAAAACCCTTGTATAATAGAAAAAGATTTTTGGAAATCTGTAAGGCATAGAAACAGATCATAGTTCTACAGTCAACTTTATTGTTTCTAAACCTATACACATTAATATAATTGACTTCGGACTAGGTATTCAAAAATAAATAAATCACCAAACATTTCGTTTTGGATTCGTCTTTCTTAAAAAACATCTCTGAATGAATCAAGACGATAATTTTTTCTGTAAATATTCTTAACCAATGACTGCTCCCATTAATGAGAGAAAATAACGTAATCACATATTGTCAATTTGATATCGCATTTGTACAGTAAAAATTTCAGAATTACCTCTAGTATTAGTGAATGAATGGCATTAGAACACGGGGAATTAAAAATAACTTATACAAGTAAAATTTTATAAATAAATTGCTAATTTTTATTTAAAAAAAAACATTTCTATAAAACTTCTAATTGATTAACAGTTAAAAAACAAAATGAAAAATAACACTTTCAAATCCATATTTCCATTTTCTATATTAATCAAAACTCAAGACTAATGAAATCATGATGTATTTAGAATTTATTATAAATAACGGGATAAACATTTATTTTCTCAAGATGTTGACATTAATTAAAAACAAATATTTTCACATTAAATATCATCGATGATATCGAAATAGTTTTTCTTGCCAATTAATCCAAAACAATTATTTTAATTATCTTCAATCATGTGTTGATTATTACAATTATTTAAACAATTACGGTACACTTATAATTATCCAATAAAGAAGTAGTAATTATAATATGCGTTATATCAAACTTTCTGTTGATATTATGAGGTGTAGCATTTTCTCATTCAAATGTTGGTAATATAAAAAGCTTCAATTACAGTCAGTACTTTTATAAAATCATAAATAAACAAACGAGTGTAATAACGACAGTTCTCATTTGAAAGAAATGTTGTTAGCAATTTATATTTTATTTTCAGCGGCTGTTGTTAGTATTCTTCATTATTGTGTTTCGCATTGGTTTTAATATTAATTTAACAATTTTTTCTTTCAGTATTCTGGGGCTGCTTTACAGTGTTACGTTTGTACGAATTGTCCACCAACATTCGAAAAAATGGTAAAGATTATGAATTGTAATCTTTGCTTTACTCGTACAAGTGGTGATAAAACCGAGAGAGGCTGCAGACCGAAATGCCCTGAACAAAAAGCCAATGATAAAGTTTCATGTTGTTCGAAAGATTTTTGCAATTCTTTTCCAACTGTTGAAAGTACATTAACTTCAAGTACGTCTCCTGATTCTAATGATATTGATGTAACAGATGGAGGAATTCAAAATTTTTTTATAAGATATCTTTATTCATTAATTTTTGTATGTGTTGCTTCAATCATTTGTTATTGATTTCTTGTTCTTAAATACATTTCAATGTTTTTATTCTAGATAATAGTTATTTAATCGCATTACTTTATTATTAAATCATTTTAAGGTATCTGCATAAAATATAATAAGCCCAAGATTTAACCCAAATGATAGACCTAATAGTTATATTAAAATTAGTTATTTAATTAAGCAATTAGTACGTCGGTGTTTTACATCAGTCGTTAATAATGAGGGTTAGTTTTTATTTAATGCCGTACGTAATGTGATTAACTCGTTTTTGATGCATGTTTGGAAATTTTAAGTTTATGGTTTCATATTCTCCTTCACCATAATACTGAATTACTACATTAATTACTACTGAATTACTACCATAATACTGATATACTACCTTTTTTGTTCATAAATGATAATTCTATTCAAGTGTTCAGTTAGACATGGTTTTATACATCTGTTTTCTAGATGTGGTATGTTTGTGGTGAATTGTCATTACCTTTAGGTGCATCAGGTGCTGTGGTTTGAAAGTTTAATTGGTTAAGAGCGCTTGTGATGGTTTCCTCGTAGATCTTACAATCCATTAATTCTTCAAGTTTATCCTTACTGTGGCTTATCGGATATGCCAACACTATCTAAAGTCTTCTCTGTTTCGATTAAAAATGAATTTAGTTGTATTTAAAAGATAGTTCCAATCTCCAATAGTAATTTAAAATTTTCTGTTTGATTTAATTTCGTTGGCTAAATATCACTTTGTTCTAGCAGGGGTTTTTATTTCGAGTAGGACCGGTGTTGGAATAATTACTGCGCCAACACTTTTATATTCGACCAGAATGTGCTAGTAAACTATCCTGGTTAGTTGTTTAATATTTAATCTCATCTTTTTAATTAATTATTTATTATCATTCTAACTTATCGTTACATTCATTTGCACAGTGTTAGACACGATTTCTCAGTGTTTCTCTGAAATTTAGTGCCACTTTCGCTGGCAATTTAAAATTTTACATCTTAGTTGTAGAGAATTGAATACCCTGGTGTATAGTGGACTTAGGATAATCTTTAAATTTCTACACTATAACAGTTTATGTAAGCTTTTAAAATTCGAGTGATGTGTGTGTGAATTTTTGCCTGTTACATTTTTTTAATAAAATAAAAAATTTCTTTATTCATCGGTTACTATTCATCAAATACCAATCGAATATAAAAATATCCAAATTTGTTTAAATTATCTGAAAAAGCAATCCGCCAAACAAGAGAATAATTTAAAACCCAAAATTTTAAATCAACATCAATTTACGTTACTCAGTGTTTTCGTATTTTGACCGCATATTATATGAAATATATTTATCTTTATGCCTTTAAATATTCATAAACCAGAACTTTGATTTTAGCATTTACGACAAACCGAAACATAAATAATGTCTTGAGCAGATATCTGACCTTTAGTCGTCTTGATCGCCTTTTATATTTAACGAGCCACTCAGCATTTAATAGTTATTAGGTTGTCCCATATGAAATGTCCGATTTTTATATATTGAACTTTAAATCAAAATTTTTTAAAAACTACTTAAC
>JBBMOY011120330.1:0-10608 GCA_037951405.1 Platydemus manokwari
CACTAGTTTTTGTTATTGAATGCTTTCAATGAAATAGAGCGCATCTGTAAAGATTTTGTCGAACAGGTGTCAAATATGTAAATACCGGAAATAGCAGAAGAGGACAATGTCTCAAGCTTAGGTACACTTTCGGAGAAAAATTATAATATGTTTGAAAGTCTAGGCATAATCAATTCAATTCGACCGAGGACAATTATGCACATTTTGTGAGAGGCAAGGAGTTAAACCAAGCCGAATGTTGACAAAAACAGAATCGGTTACAACTAACCAAAGCGGAGAAAAGGCAAAAAATAAACCAATAGTCGATTGCGAATTTGAGAATGAGAAAGTAAATATATTCTTTGACACGGAAGCTGAATTCAATGTAATAAGCGAAGATTCAGTGAAAAGACCGTTGAAAAATGATGATTCAATGAAAATAAGAAAATTTTCTATCAGAATTAGATGTGCAAATGAATCAATAATAAAACCTTCACGACAGGTTTATTTAAGAGCTGTAATTGGGGCAGAAGAATCATTTCAATATTTTGTTGTAATGCCAGAAGTATTTCCAAAATGTTTTATTAGAATACGTTATATAAAGAAGGAAAAAATTGCGGTCGTACTGAGTAAGGATTGCATTAAGATAAAAGGAATTGAATTACCTTTTGTTTCTAAAACCCAGATAGAATCTTTAAACTGTTAGAAGTCGGATTTGAGGGTCGGAATAGGACGGTTGCAGAAACGGAGATCCAGAATAATTAACGAGTAATATTAGTGAATGATGTGTTGTTTGGAGATGACGATTACTTTGTAAAAGCTGCGATTGTCGACAGAAATAGCAGAAAAGTGAATAGTTTTTTTGAATATGTATTTTTAGCAGATAAGACAAACATCCTGAAGAGGGATTCGATAATAACCGATTCATTGCCTAAAGCGAATAAAGTATATGTTTTCTTAAGGTTGAAACAAATTGAGAATGGCACCAAGAAGATTTATACTATGAGGGATTTAGGTTAGGTAAAATAGATAAATGAAATAAAAGAAGGCGGCATTTGGAATTTAAATGGGTTGTATAATTTATGTTCCGAAAAGAGATAAAGTAGGATAGATGAGATATTAAAAACAATTAAAATGCGAAGTCATGAAACACAGTATCATAACAAACACTGACCAATCAATAGCTGTCAAACCCCTTATAATTCCATTATGGTTAGCAGAAGAAGTTAAACATCTATTAGATAGAATGTTGGAATCATACATAATTCAACGTGGAATTTCCCAATAGTACTAATCAGGAAAAAGGATAGAGCGACTAGAATGTGGGTAGATTTTAGGATGCTAAATGCAGCTACATCCAGAACCTTTTTTCCTATACCAAATTCTGAAGAAATATTTGATTCTGTACATGGAGCTAGATATATTTCAACCATAGATTTGGCGAACGGATATCATCAAGATGAGTTGAAGGAAGAAACAAAACAAAAAACCGCATACGGACAGCATCAGTTTAATCGAATGCCTTTTGGATTATGTTCAGTAACTGCGACTTTTCAGAAACTTATGAATGTTGTGTTAAAGACTGAAAATTGAACAAGCTGTGTAATTTATCTAGATAATATTCTGATATTTGGAAGAATAGTTAATGAACACAATGAAAGATTGGAAAGAGTTTTGAATCGAATCAATGAGGCTGGGTTGAAAATGGCTCCAAAGAAATGTTTTTTCTTAAATAAAGAAATTAAGTGTTTAGGATAAGTGATTGACGAAATCGATATATGAACAAATGAAGACAAGATTAAGTAATAAAAAATTCTTTAAAATCTCAATATATAAAGGAACTGCGGGAGTTTCAGTGATTATGTAGTTATTATAGGTGATTCATAAAACATTTTGCTAATATTACCCAACCATTATATTAATTACTGAAGAAAGAGAGTAAATTTTATTGGAAAGATTTAGCAACTGCATCTTCTTTACAAATTGTAAACGTCATTAATTTTGCCACCAGTTCTAAGTTTACCATGCAAAGAAGAGAAGTATGTTTTGGATACTGATGCATCTTTCGAGGATATAGAAACCGTGCTTTCTCAAATACAAAACTATGAAGAACGAGTGATAGTATGTATCAAGAATACAGACAAAAGCGTAGCGTAAATATTGTATAACAAGAAAAGAGTTGCTAGTGATCTATGTGTTTGGTAAAAAATTTAAGCATTACCGACATGTCAGAACAGATCACGTAGCTTTGAAATGGTTACTGAATTGCGATTCTCCCAATAAATCATAATAGTGTATATGGAAAGCAGAGCCGCTAGCCTTTTAAGCGATTGCATCCGTACCAGGAGCAGATTTTGATAGTTTCTTAAATGTATTTTCAATTTGCACCAGCGTTATCTCTTTGAAATTGGAGTTGAACTCAGGTCTCGAAAGAGTTGGATAAAAACTGGGTGGAAGTGGTAGTGGATCTGGAACTGAGTAATGGTTGATTATATGATCCAACCTCTATAGTGCGATTGGATTTCAAGAAGACATTAAGCTTCGGACAGCGTTCTTCTGTTTAGTTACGAACTGGACACGAAGCTTGTAATCGGATGTTGGTTGTTCGGAGAAGTTAAGAACAGAAGGTTTGATCATTTTCTTTGGTAGATTCGATGGTGGTATTCGCTGCGCGAATAGATACAAGCATCTGCGTTTGGTTCTTAGCTCCAGTTTCATTAAGCTTGATAGCTTCCAGTATAATTGGATTTATAAGTTGGCTGGTCCCCTGCTCATTTTACGACGATGGTTTTCGAAACAATGGAATATTTGAGATAGTTTTATTGACGTCATTTCATAACTGTGGCAAGGGCAGATTGTGGAATACCAGTGAGTAATTGGCATAGTTCAATATGTGCTGTATTATCAAAAGGTCACAGTAAGAGGGATTGAGCTGCTGTGGTAGATCAGCTAATGTATATTGCACAAGAGTGATGGTTTCTTGGACCACTTGTAAATTTTGTATGAGCGCGTTCAGTTTGATCTATACGCATTTTTGTCCATTCAATAAATGTTTCGTGATTGAGTCAAAATAAAATTAGCACTATTTCGTTCGGTCCGCGATATATAGATTCCAATGGTAGCTGCGCCAATGTATAAACAAAAAGGCGATTTTCCAAGTGGCCAGTTTTTGGAATTGAGAAAGATTGATAAAAATGGTAATTTTTTCTTGATTGATTGCTTGTAATTCAGTTGGTTGAGGTTCAGAGTTGGTTGGGTTGTCTTCGGTAGGTATAGGTAGGATATTTTCATTTATGAAATATGGGGTTGGAAGATGTGAACCGGTGATGACGAAATGTTTATAAAATATTTTCCATTTGGAATCGATGGTTTTAACCTTCATTTGTGATTTGAGTAACAACCTTGGCATGAACATAGCAGGAGAGCACAAATGTGAAAGGCCATATCGTCTATTACTCGGTAAATTTAAGTTTTAGTCATATTTCAATGATTATTTCTTACATAAAATTCAATTTTAGCTTAAAAAGGAAATAATAACCCCAACAATTAGTATATATTATGGATCATGATTTCACAAACTTACAATTAAATAAAAATATCATTTTAAATATAAAATTTCTTTTTTAACTTGTATTTATTTCTTTTATAGTGGATGTGCTTCAGTTGCGAACTAAAAATAATAAGCAATTCTAAAACTTTGTTAACCTTGCATCATGCTTAATATTATGCAATAACAATTTGGTGGCATAAGAAGTCAATAATCTGTATAAGAATGAAGGAACGCGACAAAATATAATATGAATAATACAAATTATGTCGATGTGTGATGTTCATATATCCAAAACCAATTCCACAAACAATTTTATTTGGGAGTCCAAATATTGCCAAAAACCACCTACGTATAGAATTTCAAATCCTAAGAAATATAAGAATAATTCTTGGACAATCGAAAAATTCCGGGAACAAGTAAATATGTACTCTAATCAAATAAATGAAAGATGAATACATCATTCAATCAATAACTCATACATTCAAAGTAATAAACAGTGAACACAAAACTACTTTAAAAATGGTTCCCAACTGACTGAATCAAATTAAATCAAAAATATGGTGGATTAAAAATTGAGTTCCAATATACTAGGCCAAATCTTCCAATTTCAGAATTGTTGGAAACGAAATAACAATCAAGATCGATAGATGCGGAACAAACATTGAAGCTCGAATAACAACAACAATAATGCCAAAGCAAAAAGAATTAACTTTACTCAATCACAAGAAAATTCTTTGAACAAATTCGTCAATATAATTAGAAAAATCACAACAGAAGAGTTTTATTTTATAAACATATATAGAAATTATTCTTCGCCTGTCAACAAATGTTCAGATTAAAAATTAAGGTTCTACAGAAAATTAAACACAACCTCACATCTTCCGTAAATTCTAAACTTCAAAACAATTATATATCTCATTGCAATGAAGATCATCGAAGCAAGTATTCTCAGAAATAGTAATCAAAGTTAACAAAATGTCGACTTTAAAAGCACGGATTGACTTACAAATTTTTATTTAAACAGAAAAGACGATCTTCCATGTTGACTTAAATGCCTATTTGATACCATGAACAACCCGACAATTACCAGTACGAGAACCATTTTTATTTTTAACAGCTCAAAAAAGAAACTACGCTCAAACTGTCCCAATAGTTATTATTCCTGAGAACTATGGTGATTGGATATCATAGAAGCTGAATGGCAAAAAATCATAACAATTTGAAGAGAATTGGACTTATCGGACATATATGTTGAATTCTAAAAATCTCCAATGTTACTGAACAATGTCAGTCATTCAAACAGCCGCGAAACCTGCGACAATGATTATGAATAACCAAAAATAAGGCCAAATGAAAAAAGAGAATATTTGAAGCAAATCTTGCAAACATGCAAAAGCATGCTACCAACGCAGTGATGAGCTCTTGTGGATAAAAATTGTCTTTTAGAATAAATTTTTATATTTACAATTCTCAGTGTTGACATTAATATTTTCGTTACAATCCTTGTCCAATATTATGAAGAAATAAAATTTATATTATAATATTTGAAATTTTTCTCCTGCGCTTCTACTAGTTAATAATCAATTCCAAGAGTAGTGATTGGTTCAACCGATTTCGGTACAAACCTTATGTTTAAATATTTCATTTTATTGTTAAAACATGATAATTACCAGGGTACTAATACAGTCACTTGGCATAATTCATTTTCAAAACAGTTGATTTAAATTTGAATTTTCTCACCCGGGTTACACATGAATCTATCTAACTAAACAAATACCCGATTTCTGCAAGTATGCCAAACAAACTATTAACCATAATTATTATTCCATTAAGTATTAAAAAACTATGTTTTAAGATGCCAACTTTGACTGCCAAAAAATTAAATCAGATAAAATTTCCGTTTCGAAATTTCATTTTTACAACACAACAGATTGTATAATCATGATATTTTATCTGTGTGAAGTATTCCCGAATTTGCTCGAATAACAATAAAAATTATCTGTTTCAGAGTAGTTCAGAACATTTCACTGGGTTGATCTCATTACATTGTTGGACTTTATGCGATTTGAAAGCCACTTATTGACATGCTCAATCTACAATGTACTTTTATCACACACCTTCAAATTTATTTTTATATAATTTTATTATGTATAAAATAATTATTGTTTTAGAATAGCTCCGTAACAATAAGAAATATGATAAAGAGGTCTAACACTTGTTAAATAATCGAGAAATACCATGAATATTAATATTATATAGTTTATCTATCCTATTATTTATTGATAATTTTTAGTCATTAGAAACCACTTTGAAATTAAATATTTGTATGGAATTTCCAAATAATATCAATTCTCTAACAATCGTAAAAAGTTGTCCATTTAATCCTGTTTGTTTGAAATGCATTTGTGGTCGAAATATCGTTCCACAATTTATCAACAGAATTAACAAATCTGAAGTTTATGGTATATTTAATCCTCTTATGATTCTCCTAATTGTCAATCTTGTTTCATTGTTATTCATGGGTGGTTTAATAATTCATATATTGAGAAAGCATTGGAAATATCTAATTTCAAAAGCGATTTATATTCTACCAATTATTGTGATGGGAGTCACATTTAGTGGATTAATAACGTTTCAGTCGTTCATAGATTGGTTGGCCACACCAATTAATGAATTAATGGAATCAATCAAGTATAAGAAGTTCATGTGTTTTTATATTATATCGATATTTCTTATTTTTAATTCAATTGGAACAATGTCAGGAATGGTTTTAGCAACTGTACGATTAAAACTTTTGGACTTGTCATCGCTTTTAACTATCATAATAATTACCTGGTTTAAAGTCGTTCTCAGTTTATTTCTTTATGCATGTCATCGCAATTTAACTTTCTCAAAAATAATTTCTCATCTCACCGAACAATCATCAACTATTCACATTTATTTCTCAATTTTATTAAAATTGCTAATACCGTGTGGTTTGATTGCAAGCACACTTTTTATCTCGACATATCGTGGTATAATGGCCTTTAAAAACAAATTGAAATCGACGAGAATTAAATCCAAGAGAGATTTTCAATCATTATTCTATTCATCAAATTCCAGATTGATTAGATCAACATCAGAAAATAGTAATATAGAATATCTCAATCGAAAGAATATTAATGAAATGAAGTTTAAAAAATCCATTGGAATATTTAGATTTTCTCGTTTTATGATTTTCTTACTAATTCCAATTTATCTTTTCAGTTTGTGGGTCTCAGCATCTTGGTTAATTCTCGAAACTAATACCATGATGTCTTTTGATCCAACTTTTTCCAATTCATATTGCAAAATAACAAATTCATTGGATCCATTGAGATTAAGAGATTTATTTTTGATAGTTACTCAAATGCTTATGTTTACAATTAATTTCATTAGTTTATTATTATGCTTTAATTTAATTATTTATAACAATACCATAAAAAGAATTCGATAAAAATCATCAAATTTGTGTTTCTATTTTTATCATTTATTTTATTTTGTCATATTAGTTTCTGCAATTATTGAAATAAACTATAATATTCTAATTTTTGATTTTATCTTTGATAATTATTTAGTATTAACAACTCACTATAAAAGATTATCATAATTGAAGATATTTATGTGTATTAAAAGAATTATTTATTCTAAAATAAAATATAAATAATTATTAGATAAAACCAAATAATATTTGAAAATGTAATTAATGATGATTATATTCCAGGATACTTGAAAACATTGCAAATGTAATTGAATTAAATTTTTCATACCACGTAATTATGATGAAAATATTTTATAGGAAGTTGTGATGCAATACTCAAAATTTTTCATTCAAACATCCTGAGATTATTGGAATTATTTTTTCTAATAGAATTCTTGAAATTTGAAATTTTTAAAGCTAAATTGTTTTATTTTTTATGAAAATTTTTAACTTTTAAAATGAGAAGCCAAGTATTATGACATTGTTTTGTATTAATTTATGGAATATTTTGATGAATTTCATAGTTTTTATGCAAGTATTTATTATTAGTACTATTCAATGAAATAAAAATGGCAACCTTCGATTCTTCCGGACCAAGCACTGAAAACCCTCGAAAGGTTCGATTCGTGCAGACTCGAATGGCGTGCATGTCAATAGCCTGTCAGATACTTCTAAAATACCCATCCATAAATAAAATTTAATTATCAATCGACAAATATTAATCAGAAGCAACAAACACTATGATAAATCAATGGCACGAGAATTAGAGGAAAACCTACTAACAAACTTGTAGGTAGACTACCCCATCAAATAGAAAATGTTAAGCTTACAATGAAAGGAGTCAAATGTAGGAAGTAATGTTATCTAACTCAATCTGTTGTATGATCATACTTATGTCCAATCTTTTAAAATTGTTTCCATTTCTATTCTATCTTTCGGATACTTATTCCATTGAAAACGGATTATTGATTTAGTTCTTGGATGTGATTTAGTGTGCAAATGTTGACAAATTGATTTTAAAGTGCAAATTTGTGATCGTAAATACATTTTTGATTGTTTAGTGTTAGTAAATATATCACAGAGGACTATAGTATTCGTAAATAAACTTAGATAAATATAACTACAATATTCTGCTCCATAAACGTTAAAAATAACAGACGTAGAAGTTCGCCAATATTGCAAAATATAATAGTTTGTTTCTATGACTGCTATGACTGATATTAATAGAAACATTCAACAATTATAGTTCTCTATCAAATCAAATGTTTCGTGCAGTTTAACCAAAGAGAAAGTATTGATTAAATTACTAGATACAATTTATCAATATTAGGCATAAATAAGCTTATCAAGTAAAAAATAAAAATCCAATATCTTAGTTTAAAAAATATACTTATTAAATATGTTCTAACAAACTTAAAATTTAATCTGCCTTGATAATAAAAACTGAATACAATTTTTGGAACTGCGTCCCAATGTTATTCCTATAATTGTACTCAAATTATATTTTAAATCAAAAAAATCATAAAAAATAAATCAAAGAACACTTTTTGACAAAAATTTAATCGATAATTGAAGATTTAATACAAAAAGAAAATTTATTGTAATAAACTTTTATGAATTTCTTTATAATTAAATAAATAACGCTGATATGCTTCAATGATTTTATCTACTTTCTTATTCAAATGATCAATAACTTTGTGATCCATGGATCCAGTTAATAAATAATAATTTGGATATTGCTGAATAAAGCCATTGATCTTGCTTGATTGAAATCTTTTAACTGATTCATAAATGCGATGTAATTTCTCAAATTGTGCTGAATTACAAATTGGAAAACATTGCCAAAACTGTAGAAAGAGTTCCGATGATGATTGATATAACAATTTCAAATCACGAATCATTTCCGGTGGCACTTTATTTAGATTTACACTGACATTATTAGCTTTAAATAGATCAGTATTGGAAAACAAATGACCAATATCTGTCAATACATCCATTGATTCTGATGATGAAATAAGTGAACGATTATTTTTGAAAATCGATCGTTTCAATGAATCGAGTTTTGAATGTTTATTTGGAATATCGTCACCATCATTCAGTATTTGATTGTTCATTTGATTCGTGTATTCAACAACACGTGATCTGTTAAATGTAATATAATTCAATTGGATATTATTACCCAATGATAATGCAGTATTTTCTTCATTGGTCAAATCCTTTATCGAATCACATAATCGTTGTTTCTTAATCACGTGATCTAAATCACAATCATTATCACTATTTTGTCTCTTTTTATCTGATTTTGATTCCATTGTTTTCAAAATGAAAATACTTTTCCTATTCACTCGCCATATCATTTCTTGAGAACTAGTTTTCGTATGCTTATGTTCGTCTTTGTTCTTTAGCGGCTCTTCATCAAAAATTTCACCCACTTCATCAGCTTTCGACAGAATCTTCAACTGGTTTTCTTTTTTCAATTTTATCAAAGCTTTATTAATTTGTTTGACGTCATATTTCACTCCATCTCGAAACAGATCATCACGCAAATCGGTACGAAATAAATGGAAATAATGTGATTGGTAGAATTTTCCCCAAAATTGCTGTTCGGTTCTCAATTTCGGTACTTCACGATCGTAGATGATTTTCACGGCCGGATAGACAGTGAAAATATCTTTGATCATCTGTTTGCTGAGATTCAATTCTTCGTTGTAGTGGAAATTTGGTGATGATGATAACAAATACGAAGGAATGCCACGCAAATATGTCGAGAATTGATCGTTAATCATTTGTTCATTGATGATTTTTGCTGTGCGTTCCCAAAATTCTTCCCGACAAAGATATTTGTTACAGACTAATTCCCGGTATAATTCGATTATTTTCGGATTGCTTTTACACCATTCAATTTTCGTCTGCAATTCAGTATTGGCCTTTTCTTTGAATTGTGGAAGTAATCTTTGCAAACCGTTTTTAATGATATCTCGATCTTCGATTTGTTTAACGCGTCCAGCTGGATTCGTAAATTGAAATGTCAATGAAGCACTTGAGTGCATTATAAGTTGAAGTTGAACTTTCTCTTTATCATCAGGACTTATACGTTGATTGCGAACTTTAAAATAATGTTCGCTGATTTTAAATGAATCTGACGTATTCGTCATCCATCCAAGTCGTTCTGTCATTAGATAAAATTTGCCTTCAGTTTTTTTATAGCTCACATGTTCAACCAGAGCAATAATATCTTCTGTGTGAAACGGGATATTTGACATGATTTACAATTATAATTATAAATCTATTTAAATTCATTACAAATAAAATTATTTAAACAATATTAATTATTTTCAAAATAATAAAAAAATCATTTAAAATTAACAAATAATATTGATTTAAACGATATTAAACTTTGAATAATTTAATTTTTCACTTTTAAAGTTATTTTATTACAGTATAAAAATAAAAATATTAATTAATAAAATACACTTTCAATATTATTATTATTGAAAAATTACTTGAAAAATATCTTTTAAAAATGTCCTTATTACATAATGAAATTTAAATAAATTTGATTATAATAAATAATTAAAGA
>JBBMOY011120441.1:0-10607 GCA_037951405.1 Platydemus manokwari
ATTATTATTATTATTACTATTATTATTATTATTATTATTATTATTATTATTACTAATATTGATTATTATTACATTGCCACTCCAATTTTCTTATGACACAATAATCTCTATTTAATTTAAGGTTCAATACAACATTTTATTACTTGGTTGAAAAATATCTCGAATCCGGCTTAATAAATGATTTGAAAGATATTCAAAACAACGAAATTCGACCAAAAGAAATTCCTAATTTCCGTAAACTGATTTTCGATAGTATGAAAATACTATTCGAGTGAGTTATTATTTTATGTTGCTATTCTCGATTTTTATGATATTTTTGTTTTGAAATATTTTATATGTTGGAACGATTTCCCGGCAACCAGAAATAATGACTTGAAAATGAGTTTAACCTTTTTAAACATTCCAAAATTCGTTTTCATTTAATGTTTTCGAAATTTTATGGTCGACTATCATTGACAGTTATTTATTGATATCTTTCTCCATGTGAACGTGCTAGATCATACCAAGTATTCCAAACGACAACTTGATTTATGAAGAACTGCATACCAAGACTGAAATATCGTCCCACAAAGCTCAACTTGCCGACTAAACTGTCAACTGTGCTAATTTCCATCGCTTAGTTTTGTGTTGTAATACTCATATAATAGAAGAGACTTGAAAAATAAACACATTATTATTATATGGGCTCTTCTGTAGGACAACACTATTATAAAAATAGTCATTGTTGACACCAAATACACACTGCTAAGCCAACTCAAAGATAAAGTCAACTAGGTGACTCTTCCTAAATGTCACATACACTAGTAGAATGCCTTTTCTAATCAGTGAAATCCTCGAAGAACGTGTAAACCATCCACCTCTTATTTTCATTTCTTTCCATGATCAACAATCTCAATTTCAACACAGACTTTTCCAAGAGGTGTCTGAGAAATCGTGTTTCAGAATGTAGTGTTCGTTTTGATGGCTCACTATGCAACGTTACATAATAGAATTTTGAAGGTCTTTAATAATAAATTTTTCATAAATTTTTGATTGTAAGCTAAGACTAGCCATTAAGCACCAGTTCTAGACTTTTCCTGCATTATCGGATTCAAATTTAAGATCGAGACACATTATTTTTTGTTGAAAAATTTGATTTTTGCGACCTTAAAAATGATCCAGTGTTAAACAAAATTTATCTTTCGTTATCTCACTATTTTATGAATTTCCAAGAGTAAATCAATATGTTGTTTAACGAAAACTCCAGACAAAGTTGATATTTGATTATTCTCTTCCGGATTTCACCAATACTTCATTATTCAGTGGACTACATTATTCCTACATTGCTAGTTTGGTTTCTATATATCAATAATTCAAGAAAGTTTACAAGATCAATAATATACTTAAATGAATGCCTGTTGTAAAAGTGTAATAGAGAAAGGGTAAATAAATCTTCAATAGACTGATAAATCTGATAACCACTCGTCTATTACAAAATAGTGAGCAACAATGACACCCAATGAATAGCAATGATTTTTGTTTTCAAGAAAATTCAAATCAGAAAAAAACAATCGATAGCTATTATCGATTGGTAGATTAATTTTTATCTTTTAATAAATCTTTTAAAGCAAAATTTAATATAAATTATATCCAGTAAAGTTATTAGAAACAGGCATGTGGATTTCAATATGTTTAATAGAACAACGCACAGTAAATGGCTCTTAAAATCTAATAATGGACATAATTTTTATGGATTTGTCTGTTGATCAACCATAAGAGAATCTATAAACAATTTGAGTGTGCAGAACAATTATACGTCACAGTAGATGATTGCGTTCCTTGAGTTCCAAAGAGAGCTTTGGTGTTCCAATCAAATGATTTCTTTCAACAATTAATTCTTCAATAAAACATTATATTTCTCAATGAAACCTTTTCGATAACAGTTTCAAAATATATATCGACGAAATTTGTTCTGTTTAACTTAGTAAAATACTAGTTTGGTTTGAAGGAAAACATTCCCCCAATTAAGCCCTTCATTTTTATTACTTTATTCTTTTTTACTCTGTTTTATTCGCTTTAGTCGGATTTACGTTGAAGAGATCCGAATGCTTTATATTTGTTGTTGTCATTGTAATTTGATTGAATATTTATTTTAATATACCAAAGTCTTGTCCGATAGAAAATAATATTTATTTAATCAATAAAGACAACATGTAAATTAAGAAATATAAACAAAGCATCAATCGTCTGTAAATCTAAAAAATCCCAATGTTTTATGAAGAAATGTTTAGCTTAAATGCTTTATTAAATCCTTTTTGGAATGTTTAATTTCTATCTTATGATTAAATAATTGTTTCAGATAGATATCATTTAAAAAATATTAACATGTGGCACATGATGGAGTTTAAGCGAAGCGACTTGAAAAAGCTGACATTTTTTGTGGAAAGATGGAATGAATCCACTAGAAATTGAGAAGAAGATTACCTACCTGCTTGGCACCGGTACTGTGTCTGCGAGAACATAAACGCACTCAGTTGGAAAAACTCGTAGATACGATTCGAGAAAAGAGGCACCGGTTGTGTGGAAAGAGTTTTGAAAAGTTCAATGTCCTTCGTGATAAGGTTCGACCGCATACGGCACGTTAAAATCGAAAAAGGCTTGCTGAGATCGGTTTTACGGTAATTCCGTATCCACCACATTCCCCAGACTTCAACCTTTCAGACTATTAAGTGTTTTCTCCTATGAAAAACACACATCGTGGGAAAACGTATCACTCCACTAAGAGGTTGACAAAGATTTGGAAAAGTGATTCGCTTCAAAACCCGCGGAATTCTATGAAAACGCCATAAAACAATTTCCAGAATGCTGGCAAAAGTATGTGGACCTTAAAGGTGACTATTTTCAACATTTGAGATTTATAAACGATAGATGTTTTGTTTATATTTCTCAATTTACATGTTTACTTTATTGGTTAAATAAATATTATTTTCTATCGGACAAGACATTCGTTCCAATCTTATATGTGTGTGTCTATCATTATTAAACGTTTTCAAATTTCGTTCTTGGTGACAGAAATATTGCATTAATATAATATCTACTTTATCAATTCACAAATAACGCTTTTTTGTCATGAAGTACTCAAATACACTTTCCGCATGTACCTATATTTGAGTGTACTCAGTTTTCAATTTTCTAATATTTTCTAAATCAAAATTGAAATTTTTCTACAAAATCTGATCGACCATACCAAAGAGAAATTCAATAATGATTGAAAATACACGTATCAAATTTTTCAATTAAAAATCAACCAGTTCATTGTTGATTGTATTTGGTCGAGAAGTTGATTGTAATATTAAGCATATTTTATATTTAGATAATAATCAAATATTACTCTCATATATAATTAAGTTTTGACTTGCAATTGATATTTAATTTCTGAAACCTTTCTTCAAATTTTAATAATCTCATTAAAATCTCGCCTACATAAATATTTTTGACCATTTTATTCTCAACAAATAATTATTCATTCTTTCAATTGTTTCTCAATATACAAATAAACGTTACTTTACCAGAATTGATAATTAATGTGCGATTATTTGTTCAGGAGAAAGAAATTTACAAAGCTATGAAAGATTGCATGGAGATTGTCATGGATAGAAAAAGATATCTCCTTGCTGAGCTAGAAGAGGCCAAGAGAATTCGTCCAAGCTTGGCAAATAAAATGAATAAAAAAATTAATTTAATCGACAAAGAAATTGGCCGTTTATTTGATAAATTAGATGAGGTTTGTTGCGTTTTTTTTTTAATTTGCTAATGCTTTTATTTGTGAATTGGTATTCAATTTTGAAATTATTTCTCAAATGGCATCACTGGTATCATTTGATATTATTTATTAAACTGAATTTGTATTGAAGTTGACGTAGATGACCTTTCTCATTTGAAATTTTTTTCAACAATGATTTTATGATCACTGATTAATAATAGCAACGGTTACCAGTCAATTTTCTATAAGAATTATGACTAATGCCGTTGATTCTCACAGAAAAGCATAAATAGAGCAGAATATTAGAATAGTGAATAATAATGAATTCTATCTTGTCACACCGCTATAATTGTTGATATGCAAACTATACAAGTCATATTTGTGTTTGTAGTAATTTTTCCATTTATTTAAATATAATTTCTTCTGATAAATATCATTAAAAATTATAAAATTATAAATTATAAGAGTAAAAATTGTTATTGGGCTGCTGAGAAATTAATTATTTATTAATGTTTTGGAAAATTGTGATTTTACAAGGAATGATAATCTAATTTTATTCTATAAACTGAATATTTGATCTTTATTTAGATTAATATTTTATCCTTTTGATGTTTTCTGAAATTTATAGAAGAAACCTTTGATAATTGTTCTTACGTGAATGATGCTAGTGATAATGATGATCGATAACAACAATTAAAGTGATAAATGTGATAATCCTATGCGAATGATGCAAGAACTATTTGTTGGAATTGTTAATATTAATGTCACCAAATCTTCGGAATACTGACACATGGAATTTAATACTCAAAATTGTTTTTCATTGCGTGACCTTATATTAAAGATTCTTTAATTAAAATTTAGCTCTTCGGGTAGAAATTTTCAAAAAATCCGAATCAAGTTCTATATTTCATTATTATTTGAGATAATCAATATCTTGGTTTATTACTTCTCCTACCATTGGCGAAATATCGATTAGCCCTAACATTTATAAATCTCAAATATCGTTATATTTCATTTTAGCATATACCATACGATTCACAAGTCTCCGCCTCTAAAACTAAAATAAAACAACAAAACACAATATAATTAATACTCACACATTTATACTCATTGATATTAATTATTATTCACTGATTAATGTACTTTATTTCTTATTTCTTATTAATCTGTTGCATTATTACAATATGCCGGAAGCAATTGGTGATGTTAAATTTTTGCTTGAGGCTAAAGTGTTTGTAATAGGTCATGGAACATCGTACCAAAGTAGTGCCAAAGCTTGCCAAGAATTTCAAAAATATTTCAATCGTGCACCACAAGCTAAAACAACAGTGCAATACTGGAAACAGAAGTTCGAAGAAACTGAAAACCCATCCACCTTCATATATTCAGGAAGCTACTTACTGCGAACCTAAAATCCGTTATAAGTCAGACAAGTAAAATTTCAGAGGTGCATTTATAGAAGCAACAGGTTGTCACACTTTTTATTAACTTATGTGTTTATGTTTTTAATGAAAATCATAACACATTTATTGGTATTTGATTACATTGTTTTTGCTTTTAATTTTCATTAATATATTTTAAAATTTTATTCCATAGTTTAGTCACGATTTCTGATGATTTTGATAAGTAAAATTAACAAGGTTTCATGAGATAAAACTATTAAATAATGTCAAAAACTGTCATTATTGATTTTAATAAAGCATATCAATTCAATCATAAATATCCTGCTCAAAAAATTTTAAATTTATCATCGATTTTTATTTTTACTGTTCTAACTTTTTGTTTGGATAGCAACTTTTCCAACACCGAAATTGTTAAATATCAAATAAAATTTAAATAAAAAACATGTTTATAATTAGTTATCGTAACAAATAACCCAGTTAAACACGTGGTTATACATGAAATTAGTCATTGTTATATTATTCGAGATTTGGCATTATTTAATTTCTTAAGTTGAAACATGAATTGTAATAAAAACTAAATTTTAAAATTTTCCTAAATATTAAATAAAGGCATAATCAAGATTTAATATTTGTTTAACGATAAAATTCGTTATTAAATTTTAAAAAATATACGAGGTTTTAAAAGTTTATTATTTATCAATTACAAGTTCTAATTGTCAGGTTCTTACAAGTGAAATAATTTAGAAACACCAATACTGGTTATTTATAACCATACCAAATCTAAAATATTTCAATCCACGATTAGAAATTGATTTTAACTAGGAATCTCGATTGATCATTAGAATTTCAAAGTAGAATGAATAATCTAATTATTTATATTCTATTTTTGTTTAAAATAATTTAAAAACTATTTCCTTTCAATTACATTATAAATTGTACGAAAATAAAAAAATTTTTAAATATTTTTTTTTAATTTTCAAAGAATTATATCAGAACTTTTTCTATCTTATCTAATTTTGTTGTTATCGTTTTTATAATGAATACATATTCAACTTAAGTTCTTACCACTCCTTTATGAGTTCTCTTAAAACTACGAATTCGACAAAGCATCACATCTTTTTCAGAACTTTGGTCATCTCTTTCATTAAGGCTTTTCCCGTCATCGGTTTGAACTTCGGATAGATAGTCATCATCGTCAGCTCGTTCTAAGATTTCATACGATCCCAAAGCTCTAGCTTGATACTGTTCAATAAACTGACTTGGTTTTCGTGCCCAGTTACAGTATTGATCAAAATCATCCATTATCTGGTATTACCTGCGACAAATGAATATGAATGTCAGGAAAAAATAATTGCTTAAAAACAACAACATGAATGAGTTCTCCATTTATAGCCGGCGAAGTGTGTTGTTTATTTTGAGTTATTGATTTTAATCCATGTTGGTATTTTAATAGCACATTATAAAAATCAAGAACTAAACACATTTTACTGTCAAATCTTTGCTGACATGAGATCACTGCAAGTAATATTAGACCAGTGCAAATTAATGCAACTCAATCCAATTATATTTATTTGTGCTGATCCCATTAATTTTAACAGACAAACCTATTTATAAATCGATAAATATATTCGATTTTTGCTAAATCATTATTCGAGCAAGTTTTAGATATAGATTTTCAGAATATTAAATTCATCTTTTTAATAATTATTGGAACAAATTTTGATAATATATAAAAATAAAACTTCTAAATACAGTTCGATTGAAAATTTACTTTCTCTTCACCATGATCGTATCATAAAAATACTTTTGTTTTCAATCGATCAAAAGCATTAAATTATTTTTAACTTTAGCCCAAATTTTGATACAAATATTAATAAATATAGGGTCACCAGTTGATATAATTTTTTATTGATTTTTCTATTAGCTATTTGTCAAAACCATTGGAAATAAATATTTTTTTCATCTCTGTCGTCCAGTTGGAGAATTTCTTGATTTGCAGTCAATACATTTATGATTATCCCATTCTCGGGATATGATTTCTCGAGCAAGGAATATCTTGTCGTTACATTAATAGTTTCATGAAGAGAATCTCTAGTTAATTTTGAATTACAGGTAACCTCTTACAACCAATAAGAAAATGTAACAACACTTGTATTGGAGTTATTGATTTTTAAAATTTCTTTAAAATTTTTTGAGTCAAGATCAATGGAAACAAATCTTAACAAAGTGCTTATTCAATGTAAACAGGTCTAAATTAACAAAAAACTAATTAACTTAATAATAAAATTAATAAACCAATTAATAAATCAGTGTACTGCGTTTTAATGTGAAGTCCTATGATTCTTTAATATATTGTCCCAGAATGAAAATTTAGGATTCTCTGGAGATGACGTGTGTTAATGGAAATGGATCAGTTACATCAATCGGTTGAAAATGAAGTTGAAAATTACTCTTGACAAATTTCTTTGATTGTAAATCTGTTAAGTCTGGCAAGAACACTCTAAGATGAATAATTGTAAGCAACTGGGTAATCATTTTAGTGTTGATCATAAACATAATGTACACCAGGATTCTTTTAATTCTACACCGTCTTGAGTGAAGGTTAAATTTTACAAAATAAAGGAGTTCTCTAAGGAAATAAAAATTAATTTTCAAATTTATCATTTATTTGTCTCTTAATATGGTATAAATATGTACAGAAATCTGTTTATCAATAAATTAACTTGTGCCTTTTGGCATGTGCCTGTCACTCTTTCGATTATATAAGGAAGATATAAAGAAGTTGTAGAAGAGATAAAAAAGAGATTTAAAATAAGATATAAAAGAAAATATAAAGGATATATAAAAGAAGATATAATTGAGATATAAAAGAAGTTATAAAAAGATAGAAAAATTAGAGTTTTCGTGTAATGAAATACGTAGAGTATTCGATGCAATTAATAACATCAAAGATTTTAAAGAAATAGGATGTGAGATACTTTAAATGAATTAAATTTTTAATTCAAATTTAATTCTTATTTTAAATAAAATCTTATTTATTTAAAATTAATTTTCTTTGTTTAAATATTTGTATCTAAATAGATTTTTGGTTTATTGACTTTTTAGTTAGTTTTAAATGTCTGGTTTTTAAAATAATAGCGGCTAACACTCAGAATATTAAGGTTATTAATAAATAACCGGTCTTTCCTATTCTGAATCCATTATTAGTTTCATTAGGATCTTGGCTGTAATATTTTGAAACATCAAAGTCAGTCTCTTGTGCCTTATTTTGCACTATTGGCTGCTGGTAACAGTACTAATTTCCACAACCTGGTCTTCAGTAACAATCGTAGTGAATGTAAATATGAATGTACATTTTAAAAACAGTATCAAAAGCTGAGTATTAAAATAAATAATCACGTGACTAACATAATGCATAGTTATAATATCACAATGTTATTGTTACAAAGTTAACAATAATTGCATAATAAGAAATAAAGGAATTCAAGAAGAAATAATTAATAAAAAAAACGAATATAAATTAATTTAAAAATTGTTTATTTTATAATAAAGATGATCATCAAGATCTTATGAAAATAAGTTCTAATAAATACAAGTACAAAACACATAAATTACCATTGCGTAATTTTGATCAGAAGAGATTTATTTGTGAGAATGGAATAAATGCAAAGGAATTTGGATTTGAAATTCAGGTTATATTATAAATAAGATCTTTGCGGTGCAGCGCCAATTTAATTGGATAACTTTTATAATAAAATTTCTTAGTGAAAATATATTTTCCATTTCTAAATCTTTAAATTCATCTTTAATTTTTATTCGGTTTTTCAATCGAATTTTCATTTATTATCTAATTGTTATATAAATAAATATTTACATCAATCTTTGGCACTGTATTTTCAATTTATAAATAAATGGAATTCCTCATATCATCGATATTTTAGAAAAATATAAATATATCAATAAACTGAGGGTATTGCCAAGTGCTTTTTACCTCTATATCAGGCGCTATAAACTTTATCGCCACTATAGTTAAAATGTTAAATAAGCTGATTTTAGTTAAAGTTTCTTTATTTGTTTGCTCTATTTTGATTACTGCTGTTTTGTTGTTATTTGCTTTACCGGTTTTGGTTGGGGGTTTAACAATGTTAATTGTTGATCATCAATTTAAAACTTCTTTTTTGAACCTAGTAGTGGTGGAGATCCATTATTATTTCAACATATTTTTTGGTTTTTTGGTCATCCTGAGGTTTATATTTTGATTCTACCTGGTTTTGGTTTAATATCTCATATTTTATTGTTTTATAGAGGTAAGAATTATTCTTTTGGTCATTTAGACATGGTTTATTTTATGCTTTGTATAGGGTTTTTGGGGTTGATTGTTTGAGCTCATCATATGTATACTAGGGGTCTTGATTTTGGACACTCGTGCTTATTTTACTGCAGTTAATATGTTGATTGGTATTCCTTCTGATTGGCGTCTATTTTTGGTTCTATAGTTAGGTTTGTGCTTTATTGTGGGGTTTCGTTTCGTTTCTTTGTTTACTGTTGGAGGGCTTACAGGTATAATTCTTTCTGGTGCTAGGCTTGATATTAGTTTACATGATACTTAATATATTGTGGCTCATTTTCATTATGTTTTGTATCTTGGGGCTGTTTTTGCTATTTTTGTTGGGTTTATTCATTGATGACCTTTGTTTACTGGTTGTACAATGAACCCTTATTATTTGTTTGCTCATTTTTGAGTTATGTTTGTTGGGGTGAAAATGACATTTTTTCCTCAGCATTTTTTAGGGTTGCAGGGAATGCCTCGTCGTTATGTTAATTTTAGAGATGATAAAGTTTCTAGAAGAGGGTCTTTAATTTCTATTTTTGGTGTAGTATTTTTTCTTTATATAATTTTATGTAGGTTGCTTGAAAAAAATTCTTTTGCTTATGGTCAAGAGTATTCAACTAGGGTTGCTTTTCATATGAATTATTATTTAGTTTGTTTATGATCTAAATCGTATTAAGCATATTATTAGAGAGTTTATTGGATTTTTTTATTTGGAATTTTAAAGTTTTTACGAGGCTTTAGAAGTAATTTACTTGGAAGGGGTATTTAAATAAAAAATTCTATTGATTATTTTAAGTAAGTTTGATGTAGTTTGTAATTGGGGTATGTAAAATTTTCTATTTTAAGGGAATTCTTATTAGTGAGTTAATATACAAGGTAAATTGTTTTAAAGAATTGTTTTGAGTTTTATTTTTGAAAAAAATTTTAAATATTTAAGGGGTTTTAATATTTTTGGATTTAGGTTTAATTTTATGAAATTTTGGAATGCTTTAAAACATTAAAAAATTTATAGAAAGAAAATGGTTTTTTGTTTGTTTTTATTGATTGCAGTT
Organism: Platydemus manokwari; assembly: GCA_037951405.1. NCBI lineage: Eukaryota > Metazoa > Platyhelminthes > Tricladida > Geoplanidae > Platydemus > Platydemus manokwari. Next base: position 10,531 of record JBBMOY011120441.1, read on the forward strand.
CAGCTTTCTCTTAGAACTTTTTTGTTGGGGGTTTATGTTTTAACTTTTTGTTTAATGGTTTCTTTGTTTTTGGCGGT
>JBBMOY011120552.1:0-10606 GCA_037951405.1 Platydemus manokwari
ATTTATTATTAATTGAAAAAGGAATAAGAGGAGGAATTAGTTCAGTTCATGGAAATAGAAAAGTTATTTCAAATAATGGAATAAAAAATCAAAATTTTGATTATTATTATAAACCAGAAAGATATGAATGGGATCAAATAATCAATTATTCAAAAAAAGATAATTTTGATATGTCTAATTATTTTAAAGAAAGAATATCAAAGTACTATGATGCAAATTCATTATATGCTACTTGTATGACAAAACCTTTATTAACAGGAGAAATTGAAGAAGTTGAACCAATCTATGAATCAACGGTATCAGATGAAATAGGATTTATTTATAAAGTTGATTTGAAATATCCGAAAGAAATTCATGATAAAACAAAATATTTTCCATTATGTCCAGAAAAATTTTAAGTTGTTGATAGTTTATTATCAGAGTATCAACTAAATAATCGATCTAGTGTTATAAAAGATGGGAATGGTATTTATTCAGAAAAACTAATGTTAACTCAATTTAATAAATGGAATTATATTGTAGAAGGATCTTTATTAGATTATTACATTAAACAATGAATGATTTTAATAAAATTCCATAAAAAACTAAAATTAAAAAAACCAAGATGGTTAGAAGGATATATAAAACATAATATTGAACAAAGAACTAAAGCAAAGAATGAAGGAGATAAATTTGGAGAAGAATTTTTCAAACTTTTAAATAATTCATTTTATGGAAAAACAATTGGAAGATGTTAGAAAAAGATTGAATATATCAATAGTTTCATCTGATAGAGAATTTCAATTATTAGCATTGAAATTAACATTCAAAAGAGCAAAGATATTCACTCTGATGGAAACTTCTTTGGTGATTATTTGATAGTGAATCAACGATTTTTCAACCGATAATTAACTATGTATTTAAATGAGATGCTGCGAGCTAGAGATTGATGTTTCCACCGATATCTGAAACTTCACAGATTAATAGGTTGCGTGTAATGAGTTATATAATAATATGATTAAGAATAACAATACTTTATTATAGTAAATATTAACAAATGTGTTATGGTGTAAGGTTAGAAAGAGTACGTTGTTGTGCCCTCAAGATTTATCTGTAAATAACAACCGCCGTGGGAACTAAGTGTCGCCCCACTGCGGTATATAAACTAAAGAAGTAGTGATTTTAGACTCAAAAACTCTGTTACGATTTTGTGAGGATTTAATGTTCACTGACAACAAATCTCCTTTCGGAGAATGGAATAAGTTGAGCAAAACAATAATGAATTTTTACCATTTTGAATTAATAATTGCGCTGGATAATAAGTAACAATTGTCACCGGAGGCTTGAATGATTGATTTGTAATTGGTTTTGCAAACTCGAAGTTGGAGTTGAAATCCCTAATTGGATATTTTGATTGTAATTCCGAATTGAATTTATAATCACTATGTGTCCCGTGAAATTGTTGCGAAAATACTGAATTTTACTTCAGTATTTATACAGATTTTGAATGTGGGCGAATGATTAATTTTATTCCTGATTTGTGCGTTTCCTTAGTAATATCAATTTGCATTTAAATTTGAATTTCTATGACTATATTTCGGATTCCCATGGCAACGTGGATTAATAATTTATCGAAAAAATTTTATATCTATTATTAATATCATTCCGCCCACACGCCTACATTTTAATTAATGTGGGTTTTCGGTTTTAATTATTATTATTAGTAGTATTATTATTATTATTATTATTATTATTATTATTATTATGTAGTTTATGGGATTATAAGCTTGCAGCCTGCATGGGTATTATCCCGACAGCTACATTATATATTTTAACGGGGAAATTATGTCAAATATAAATTGCGAAACATTATCGGAATTATTCAAGACGATATTTTATGGAACAGATAAGATGATATTGAAATTTCTAATAGAATAATTACGAATGTTTCAAATCTTCCACATTTAGAGAGTAATTTTTCATCATTATTATCTAAATTAAATCGGCTAATCGATATGGTGGTGTTTTAATTCGTTCGTTGGAAAAACACTTGTATCATCTTAAATCAGCATTATCGATATCTCAATTTTATTGATCATGATATTTTCTATTCAGTCTGTGTGGAAATGATTTTCGTCATTTATTGCATTGAAATTTTATAGGCATTATATTATAATAATTCCCAATTATAGCTCCCAATCAAAGACAATATTGAGTGTTAAATACGTCACTAAGTTTAAGAAAGGACGTTCGTAACAATGCTGATATACAAATCTTAGGCCAGGAAATATTAAAAGAAATTTCGAGAATATTGTGGTTGAATTAATTTATACCAATACTTCGGAATTATATTATTGTTTCAATAAAATCGTTATTTTTGATTCAGCATCAAAACCGTTATCTCAAATTTTCAACGGATATAGCTTATTAATAATAAATAACATTAACCATAAAACTCACACGATTTACATTAAATTGCTATCATAGTGCATGAACAAGTCGCCATTATAGCCGTACGTTATACCACGAAAATTTTCCAAATTTACATTGGAAAATCACATAATCAATCAATGAAAACAGATGTCGACATATAGATATTCTTAATATTTAACAATAGTAACATAAATCAGGAATCTCAATATAAAAGGTTAATGAATCTATATAGTTCGCTAATTGTCAATACAATGAGATTGGATCTATATCGATTTAATAAGAACAATGAATATTTAATTTATCACTCCAGTTTTCACGCGATTTAAACAAACCGACAAACTGAAATTCATTTTTCCAACAGTATTGATTCCATCGAAGAACACTCAAAATAAAATTATTTTATATCATACCTTATAAAAAATATTTTGAATAACAGAATTAATTAATTAATTTAATAGGGGGTTCCTTTCGAATGCTGAAGAGTACTTCTTGTTACTCATCGGAGAATTTGTCTGATTAATAACTTTTATTTTGTTCATAATTATTATCGTTTACATGAATAATAATCGAAAGAATAATCGAAAAAAATCGAATAAAAGTAATTCAAAAAATCAATCTCGTCCAAATCACACCATAATCAAGAAAAGAAAATTAACATCAATTTATATTGATAATACATCCTTATTATTTATTGATTCAAAATCCAGATGAAAAATTTATTGAAAAAATTCTTCGGTTATCGAAATTTGATCAAAAAGAATATAAAATTTCTAATTAAAATTTTGAGTGTGAATTTATTTTGCTTTTTCCTTTCGTTGATGACATGAATTTGAGGAAATCTGAATAGATAATTCTGTAGAATAATACGATATTCATCAGGGTGATGATGGCCATTCCAATGCTACCGATTGTAAAATAACCGAGACTGACATTGTGACGATTTTTCACTAACCATCGAGTCATCCAACATAGTGTCACCATGCGAAAAATGACAAATGTTCCTGAAAAAGATTGTAATGATTTACGAAAGACCCAAGCAAAATAATATCATTAAAATGTGTTAAATGAACACTACATATATATTGATATATAAGCAGTTCATAATATAGCGATATAGATTTAGAACATATAATTTTAAGTACAGAATCTATTTCAAATGGGTAGCCTAGTGCGTACGCATTCTGGCACCCTAAAACATGAAAACATAATGTAAAATAAAACATTACCAACATATATTCTATATAGTGAATTTAAACAAAATTTTGTGTAATTTTATCTAATATTTTTTAACTATTTATACCAGTCGATAATATGTACTTTATATAATAATTTTAATTTATTATAATATAATTATTTTTTTTAATTACTTATCATATTGAGCTACCTTCATTCATCGTACTGGTAGCTCAATCTATAATCCATTATGAATTGGATATCTTCAAGTTTTCGTACTCCAACGGGATTTATCTTAACTACAATAATGCGTCAGAGTTTATTGCATGTCAGGGCTTTAAAATCCCATTGGAGTTCTGCGCGGATTTTTAGACACAATATAGTAATCTTGGGTTTAGAATTACTTGATGAATTGGTCTCTCAATTAGTATATAAACGGATAGCTATTTATTAGATTTCTCTTAGTCATATATGTCCCTGATCCGAGGCCCACGGATGTCCGCATCATAAAATCATCACCATCATAATAAGGCCGAAATAGGACTAATTTTCAGCAATAGACAGTTTATTTATTTATTTTTCCTATTTTGCATATTCAACCATGATTTAAAATAAAGGTAAACATAGAAGTAAAGATTTTAATCCATTTTCTGTACAAAATAAACATTCGTATTAATATATTAAAAAAAATTATTGATTATTAACAAGAAATAATGAATTAATAGACCTTATTTTAAATAAAAAATTTTCAAAAATATAAAATAAATAAATTTATTGGAATATTTTTTTAATTATTATTTCTACACCATTTCCGACGAAACATGTAAAAATGTAAACACGTGTAAAAGAATATAATAAATATAAAATTTGATTAGCGAATGATCACAAAATAATCCAAGTAAATCTTTGAATTTATTTTCTCAACAATTTAGACAATTTTTAAACATTTTTGCTAAATTATGAATAACAAGATATTGATAACAACCGAAACAGTCGATAGGAATCGACTTAAAACGTATTTACAATATTATTGTCGAAAGTTCACCATAGCATGGTAAAAATGTAACTATTGATATTAGTGTGAATGTATAATAATGCCTGGATCACAGACACACCCATTATCATACATATATGGATTATAATTATCGATATAGCTCATTGAAACAGCAATGTATAAGCAGTAAACAATAGAATACATACAGATAATATACCATGATTTATGTATGTATGTGTGTGTGCGGGAACATGAGATAAACCATCAAAAAACCACACGCATATTAAACAATTAATTTGAGCAAATCATATAAATTAACCATGGCGACAGAGTACCGTAGCTATCTCAACACATACAAACTTAGTGGAGTATTTTAACGCAGTATATTCCATAAACACTTATTTTGTTTATTTACTCAAGAAAATATGACGACGGTGTAGCTAAGACGACAAAAGCGTGATTTGCACGATAATATTGAATTTTTAATGTGAAATATATTCATCGACCACATTAAACTATCAATATAATTAAACAATCCGCATTTCAAAGTGCTATGATTACAGACCGCTAAAATGGTGTTTATAATTTTCATAGAACAAAATTTCTTATTCTCACGTGTACAGATAAATTTCACTATTGAAGCGGTAACAACAATCTTGGTAATAATTCTATTAGAACACTACCGACAAGTATTTGAAAATAAATCTAATAATGGATCACACAAACATTGCCATCAATGTTAAATATTATTTATGTTTCAAATTTAGAGGTCATTTACTGAAAGTTCATTTATAAAGTACTATATATGGTGTCACCCTATTTAACCTGGTGTTCAACTTTGATATCGATCTTTTTTGCTGCGTTATCGCGATAAAATATATTAATTCTGAAATTGATAATTCAGTATTTTCAAATAAATCTCTAAGACTATTGAGATTTTCTGAATAATGCAGACCGTAAGCAAATATTTAACATAAGGAGTTGCAATAATTACTTTATTTCGCTAATGGTTATGAGAAGCACATCTTTGATTAACTTACTGACTGTAACAATTATGAGGTAAATTATTAAATCCATATTGTGATTATTTTCGGGTTTTTCCACAAATATAATTGATTATCTCGTGTACCCAAATTTAGACATCTCCATCTATTATTTACATATATTTTTAACGGCTGTTTAAGGTGCAATATTTTCTGAATAAATATCATTGATTTATTGTTTATGTGACCTTTGTCGATTCTTCAGTTGTTAATTATTCTGATATGCAAAAATTAATGCCTGATGGCAGTTCCCGTGTCTAAAATCTATTCTAGTATCGAAGGTACATTGTAAGTAAATCAATTATTAAAAAACTGAAAAAAAAACAATCGACCTTTAGATATTATTCAAATTTTCGTTACAAAATTATAATCGAATTTTTTTATTCATCTTTGATTTCGTGTGAATTTTGTTTATCAATAACCCTAATATTCAAGTGGCTATTTAAACAATAAAATCGATTCCAGATTTACCTATATTCAATATATTGTTCGTTCTGTATATCGGGCTAGATTTATTGAATCCCAATAAACCTAATATCTGTCTCAAATGGAGAAATATAGAATTCACTTCCACTAACAAGGCCACTAAAGCATAACCGACAAACAAACGAGTAACCACGGAAATGCCAAAACAAATTAAAATCTAAAATGAAAGAAAAATAGATATAATATAAAATTCACCAAAATCAATCTCACTATGAAATGGTGAAATACTAGTTCATATGATTGTCTTCCTGGTCCCTTGGTGATCATGTCAAATGCATCATGGATAAAATAGCCTGAATATCAAAGACTCGAAATAGAAATATTTTGATGAAAATCAAAATGAAAACAGTTCCAAAATTCATCAAATTTCAATATTAAAAATAGAAGGACATGGGTTTGACTCGAATTGATATTTTATTAATTATTAATAGTCTGATAACAATCATGTAAATAAACACTGTAAAAATCGGAAGTTTGAAAACATTGGTCTGTGATGCCTTAAGATAACCTTATAATATTTATTGTATACAAATATATAAATAATCGATATTCAGTGTTAAGTAAAACTACGTTACAAAATTATTTCACACAGTTTTTATCAAGATCTGCAATTTTTTGTAACAAATCTTGTACTTTAATAAAGGTCCTGGAAATAAAATATGGATGAGTTTGAAAATATTGCAAGATAGGTTTTCTCATTCGAACATAAAAACATTTAGAACTGGCGGGAATAGAACAAAAATTATTGATTATTACAAAATAGCAGTCTCAAATCGGAATGATTCAAAAATATACATATTTCGGAAGTCCCGAAACTTATATGTACAACATTTAAAAGCAACACGAAAAATAAATCATTGTTTTTCTATAGCTTGGTGCGTGGAGGAACTGATCACTTGATAAAAATTTATGAAAAAAAGTAGAAATTAAATTAATAAAAATCGATTTATTTCATCTGAAAGTGTTAAAATAAAATTAAGATTAAATCATGGCTTTGAATAATTTCATGGGAGGATAGCGAATGAGATTGCGTTATATTGTGCTGATAAAGTTCAATAAATGTGTTTTCGTCAGATGGATCCCAAAGAGTATAGAACAAGGAAAATAAAGTATAACAATTAAACAATGCTTGAGAACAATTTTGATTTGGGGCTGTATGTCATTTTTCGGTGTTGGAAAAAAAATCTTAGATTTGTACATACAAGCGTTGAGTTTCAAAAGAATCGAAGGTTGTAATCTGTATTTTCATTCACGAGTACTAATCAATACGATACAAAAACCTCCAAAATTCGACAAAACATAAAAAACACAATCTAAAACTTGGCTTTCAACCTGCAGTTTGAAATCAGTATTTACAGTTGAGATTTGTGTGCAAATTTTGTATCACGTTTGTATCACACATTGATTTGATCTTTTATTTCTCATGTTTCTATTGTATTTATTGATTTTATATACTCGAGATTGATCAATCCTTGTGTATATGTTACCGTGTGACTATGTCTCTTTTTCGAATTATAATTTTCCATTTAAGTCAGCTGTGATTGGTTGGTTGCTATGCCTGGATGGTTGTGCAGGCTTGCAAATACTTAAAGTGCAAAATCGTTATTGTTTTTGTGACATTTCATCTTTACTCAACACAAATTATTTTAGTTAAAAAATAATAATATCAATGAAAACAATAATTTAAAATTATTAATGCATTTGAGCATAATTGATTTTGTCTCACACTTTCCAAATAAAATTGTGATATTAATTTGGTGCACTAAAAACTAATGGAAATCAATTTAAAAATGAATTAAAATTAAATCAATCATTTTAAAATCATTTATAACAATTTTATGCAAAAATTACCTCACATATCCACAAAATTCAATCACAAACAGTTCAAGTGATATTAAAATTTTCAAAAACTAGATTTCAACATATTTATTGATTTTTAAGGAATTATTGATATAAAACGTCTCGATAATAAATGAAGTAAATTGCTATAAATATTCAACTGTGATTCGAATTAATTAATGTCAAACGATGTCATTTTAATAACAGAGATAAGGTGTATCATGATAATATTTTTCCAGAAAAAATTACGAAATTCCGAAAACAAATTAATTAATTAGACGTTCCATATTAGAAATCAATAATTAATTAATTTTAAAAATGATTTTCATTTTAAGAGATCTCAAGTTTAATAAGAAATCAATATTTTAATCATTTTAATTAATTATTGGTATGTTGGATTTGTTTTTTAAAAATATTTTAATCAATAAATAAATTACAGCCAACCCTGTTTAATATGAACATATTTTAATGTGAACATTTAAGTCCAGAATTATTGGAAATTATATGGTTTACATAGGAAATTATGTTTTATAATACGAACACTGTTTATTTTGAACAATGGACAAAAAATAGTCCAAAATAAATCAATAAATTATACAATTGTTGTTTAAATATTTAATTTTTAACTGTCTTTTATGAACATGAAAAACATAAATTCAAAACGAAAGAGAAAAGATTTAAGTATCGAAGAGAAACGGAAATTGTTAAAATTATTCGATGAAGATAAATGTTGTTCTCAACACCTTCTTTCATCAAAATATAATCTTTCATTAGGCTGTATAAATAATCTGAAGAAATCTTTAGATTCCATTTTAAATTCAAACTTGAATATCAAACAAAAATGACAAACACATTGACGTAGTGGATATCAAGTTGATGCCATCTTCTTATATCAATGATTTCAGATCCAGAGAACAAGAAATATCACTATCAGTGGTGATATACTATAACAAAAAGCATTATAATTAGCAAATCACTTAAAAAATCATGATTTTAAATCATCATAAAGTTAGCTTGATTTTTTCCTTTCCAGACATATGATATCATCGAAAAAAATTATTGGGGAACCTAAAATCGTAGATGAAAGGTATGTTCTTAATTTTAAGAAATTGTGATAAGGTTACACAAGAGATATGATGAAAAAAGGTTGATTTATATCAAGCAATAGTTTGGATTTCGAAAGCATGGAATAGTGTAAAACCTGCGACTGTTTCTAATTGTTTTACCAAGTCTTCAAAAAATGCGTATGTTAAAGAAATGAATATCGAATGTGATGATTTTCCATGTTTTGAAATTAATCCAAAATTTGACGAAGATATCTTGTTTAATTTAGTCGAAACATATGAAAATGAAGAAACAAATGACAATTCTGTTGAAGAGATGGAAGAAGATACAGCAATAACAGGATTTGAAGCCTATCAGTATGCAAGAAAACTTGAAAAATCCTTCCAATCTAATATTCCTGATAAGGTGAACAAAATATGGGATTTAATTTGAAGAACTTCAAGTAAAAAAAGCATCCAGGCAATTTAAAATCACAGACTTTATTATGTGTCAATGAAATAAAAATTGTGTTAAATAGGCGTAATAAATACTTTTTGTGATATCTTTGATATTGTTATGTTAATAGCTGTTTATATTATTTTTTATTTATGAACATTTGAAAAAATCGGAACACTAATGTTCATATTGAACAGAGTCGACTGTATAATCAACATTATTTTTTTTAATAATAAATATTATTAATAATAATCATTAAATTAATTTAAATTTCGCGTTCAACATTTGTTTATTTATTGAAAGCACTTCTCATAACATATTGTTATATTATTAAAATTTAAATATCAATTAAACTTAAAGTGCAAATGTGACACATTTTACAAAGTACACCTATTTGTAATTCTGAAGTATCATAATCATTATAATTGCCTAATCACTCTACGGCATATCTAGCCGTAATAATTGGTACTCCCAGACCTTATTTGTTCATAAACAGCTAATTATGCATACAATTCTTTCTGAAGCACATATTCAAATCAAATGATTCAGTTAATTTGTGTAATTATACAAGTACAAGAAATCAAAATACCTAAGGAAAATGAAACTAAAATTACACTTCCTTTTGTGTGCGTGTTGATTAGGTCCACTCGAATATTTTCGTTTAAATAAAAGCTGGAATGAAATATTGGAACATTATTCGATGAAAATATCTTTATTCAACATTTATTTGAAAATAATAATCAAAATATATGAATGCGAAAATACTAAAAATCAAATTAAAAAACTTACCAAAGAACTGATAAAGATCCAGTTATAAATGAATGCAATAAGGACATTAGGACATTTCTATATTTCCAAAAAATTTCCGAAGATTTTAATTGGGTATTTTTACTGCCATTTTGAGTAATAGAAAGCAACCTCGGTGGTCCCAAAACATTCACAAAATGATTCAAAACGTAAAATATGAGAAAACTAGCAAAAATTGTAGGCAAAACAATGAATAAAAAACTTTCCATTTATAAAATTTGAATTTGTGTGAACTAATTATAAAACTTATTTCAAACTGTAGATAAAGAATTACTCATTTACATATCCCCGCACCATAGTCAAGGTTATATATCGATTCAAAGAAACAATATGAATTAGCACTTTAATAAAT
>JBBMOY011120663.1:0-10605 GCA_037951405.1 Platydemus manokwari
GTTGGATAGATAATTATATTGTTCCTCATATTCACCATTACCTAATTATCGATATTTTAATAGTTTTTTAATTTAATAATAATATTATGATAAATAATAATTAGATCGATTAAAATATTATTATTATAATGACTATTATTATTAAAATATTATTATTATTATAAACATAAGATAAAAATTTACCTGAACAACACACTAGAAAATATAGAATAATATCTTCTGATTCACCTTGGTATGAATCTGAATAGCGGTAATGAATGCAATAAGTGTCAGCAACGGTGACACTAAAGCAATTGCTTGAATCCAAACAACTTTGTTTGCAATCCTTTACATCCACAACATTTAACCTTCTCAACATTTCCTTTCCTGAACCACCTCTTACTTCAAGCCAGTTTAATGAAGCACTGCATCCCTTTCTTAAATCACCAGAATATGGTAAGGAGCAGTAACTGGTCATCACTGATGAAAATTGAAGTGGTTCTATGAAACTGTAAAATAAATTTATAAATACGAAAATTATTAAAGTTAGTTTCATTTTATGTCGACAATCGATCCCTTCTCCTCTCTATTATATTATATTGAGTAACCAATGGGTTATCAAGTAAATAGATATCTCTGATAATTGTATGTCTGCAAGTTATTTTAAAAAACCATAGCAATAATCAAAGAGTCATTATCGAAAATAATATCAATTATCAGTATATGAGATGACGCTATATTTATTGCAGGTTTGTCTCCATTATTTACATTTATTGATTATTGTTTTGTCTTGTAATTCCATTGATATGTTCTACGATAATAGATGATTTAGTAATATACTAATCGATATCTTTTTTCATGAGATAATGTGCACAAAAGTTTGATCCTTTATTTCTCTTGTTCAGATTTTAGAGAGAACTATTTTTCTGTTAGATCAACCTTGATGTCTGGGTGGACAGATGTTAATATAATGGCGTTTTGATGAAATGGGCCTAAAGTAATCGCTTTGAAACCCTAATAAACCCATTTATATTTATGATTTGTAAATAAAAGTTGCATCTTATTTTAGTCATGAGAGTCAAAAATATTTATGTATTTATTATTATTATTATTATTATTATTATTATTATTATTTCATTTTTTATTTTATTGGATGTGAGATGAATATTCACGACAAAATTCTCGCTTTGACATTTCGAAATTGAGACAATAAATGATAGTTTTGCTAAAAATTCTTATTAATACCATAGCGCAGAACTTCTCCTTCTGATTCACGCATTAATCCGAAAATATTTTTTTCATTCCAAAATTTGCATCAAATTTCAGTAATTCGTTAATCTTCAAGAATTAGATACATTAAGCATTTCTGCTTCTAATCGTATATTATTATTTTCCATGAAATTCCTCTAATTTTATACATCACTTGTCAAGGTATTTCAATCCTTTCAACAGCAACCTATAATTTAAAAAATAAAATAATGAAAATTCATGGGCAATTTAAGATAAAATTTGCAATTGATATTTGGTCTTGCAGTCACTGAACGTTTAATATATTAAATATGTGTTTGGTTTGATATTGATTTTATTGTTTACTGATCCTAACGGGTTTCGATAGTGAGTATTGATAATTACACTGTAGGAAATTAATTGGCATTAATATTATTATGATACGAGACTGCTACAACTATTATCGTAGGTTAATTTAAAGTTAAAATCTTGATACTATAATGTATGTCAAAGTTCTAACGTCACTATGTAAGATCAAAACTATATATTGAAGATAATAAAAAATAACCAAATATTAATAACGATTGAAACAATCAAACATTTTAATTCAATGGTCCAGTGCGCCACGAAATTAGGTTACCGACTATCTGAAAGCGGACGGAGGAGAAGATAGAAGTATAAAATGCTGACAATTAAATTATGAATATATATATATATATATATATATATATATATAAGTAGTTCATGTAGTAATGTAGTAAATAAATATTTAAACAAAATATTAAAAGGTCCTTACTCCGCTCAACAGTTGCAACAAGAATCCTCAGAATGAAATTTTTATCTTCAAACGTTCCCATCGAATTAAATGATAACTCGAAAATAAATGTTCTGGCGAAAACTGATCTGCGGTTTTGTTTCTATCATCTACGACTTAATTATCGATTCCAAATTCTGCTGGAAATATATTCGCGTAATTATCAGATTGTGCACTTTCAAGTTGATGTACTTGTGAAAAGTGGTGTGCTTGCAATGCAGGGGTAGAAAGTGATTTAGAGGTGAAAGTGGCTAAGTGGTAGTCCATTAAATTTTGATCGGTCATTTATACTGGCAATCCTCGTGGCTGGGCGTCTTAATTAATACATTTTTTGCATTCCATTTTCTGGTTACTTAATATTTTACTTTTCTTATCTTTATTAATTAATTATCTTTATTAATTATTTGTTTGTATTTATTATTTCTTTCTTTTATTCATTTAATTTATTTTTTGTCAATACTTTTCCTCCTTCTCTTCTTTTTACATTACCTCAATAAATAAATAAATATAATAATAATAATATTGATAATCACGAATAATCAGATATCAGCTCACAATAAAGATGTTGTTTCAAAATTAAAAGATTCTATAATTGATAGTATCCAAGTCAAAATTGATCGAGTAATTAAAATCAATATTGTTATCCCAATTATTAGATAAGATTGTCAAAATGCCCGCATTTATTTTGGATATTGATTATTGGCTCTGATTGCGCTTCACTACAGTCAAGGCACGGGTTCTAAGGTTTTAATTAGGATATTGATTCTAATGTTATGAATATGCAGCTCGTATGGTTTCCCAACAAATATAAACTTAATTATTTATTTTTAATAATATCATCTTTAAAACACTTAATAGATAATTTTATTAATTTCTCTCAATAAACACTTCAATTTTCAATTTTAAACATGACGAATTCTCCATATAAATAAAGGACAGATGTACAGGATTGTAAAAAAACTCTTAATAATGCAATAAACCTTTTGATAATTCATATATACCTCGATCAATATAAATAACCAGTTTTGATTTACAAACTGTAATAATAAATAGACAGCTTATCGACAGAATTCCTTCATATATTTTTCTTTATGCTACTCAACCTAGTACGAATCTTTTTTTGATGAAAGAACTTATTACTATTAGAATTCCAGTAGTATTCACAGACAAAATGCCTACCTCTGAAAGTTGGTAAAATATCCTCCCTATTTATCATCGAACATTTTAAACTGCTATCGATTTTTGTCCATTTTATTGATTATAATAACTTAATAGATCTTCTAACCACTTTCTCTCATTCATAAAATAATCAGGAATTAGTTCGTATTATTATCAAAGCTTTTCTTTCTATTTATTCAGTGTTTTTTACACCGAACTTAAAATTTGAGAGAAATCAGATCATTAGTGGGGATCATCGCCATAATCTAATTCAACAATAAATTTAATCAGCTTGAAATCAAATCCATCTAAAATCTCATCGGTGTGGTTTCATGAGAATATGATTTAAAAGAAAATAAAATAATTCATTATTAATTAGACAAGTTTTCAACATTATTACAAAAAAAGAAAAATAATTTCTAATCCAATACGCGATAACATATTCTAAAAATAGTAACACAGAAACAGTTAACCAATGAAATATTTAGCTATTTAGTTATTTCGGTTTTTCAATCAATATTTATTAAAATTGTTTTTAGAACTCCCGATTTTTTATTAATTATCACAATTTTAAAATAACAAATGAACGACAGAAATTGAATATAATCTATTATAATATCGGAAACAAAAATGAAATGCTACAAATCCAATAAAAAATCATAATTCCACCGTTGCCATGGAGAATAAATCGATGATGATTGGTGGCGATTAATATTTTATCATTTATAAAAATCATTTCTCGCCAACAACATTCAATTCATCAATAAACAAAAATGAAATGCTACACATCCAACAGAAAATCATTATAATTCCACCGTTGCCATGGAGAATATCGATAATGATAAATCGATTATGATTGGTGGTGACTAATATTTTATCATTTATAAAAATCATTTCTCGCCAATAACATTCATTTCATCGACAAACAAAAATGGAGTATTTTATAAAATCGATTCAAAACTCTAACAATCGATATAGCTAGATATATTTATAAAATTAACAAATCAATAATTGAATCTATTTCTTGCCAAATCATTTCGCATGGCTCGAATCTCATTTAAAATCTCCTGCATCACACCCAACAAGGGATCGTTAATATTTCTTTCTGTGATACCCAGCTGTTCCACAATGCCCATCATCAATTCGTTTCTCATTCGACCTTCCATGTTAAACAGTTCGCTCGACAATTCCTCGCGAATAACTCGCCTCAGAGTCGCATTATCATAACTGGGACGATCTGGTGCAGTGGAACTCAATAAATGTGATGAAATTTCGTTCGGTGTGCGATTATTGATTTGAGGAGTGAGGCTAACAGGTGCCACTTGGTCGTGAAATTCATTTTGAAATTGAACTTGTTTTCGAGTTTTTTGATCTGGCAAATCTTGTTTCGGTGAATTCTGGAGACCAAAATGGCTCAAATTGAAAGAATCGTCCAATTTATTATCGAAATCATTCAATTCCAAGCGACTCTCATCATCGTGGGAAAAGATCGAACTGCTCGAATTCTCATTGGCGAAATTAATGTTTTGTGTTTCTCGCAAAATTGACATGTTTGTCGTGTCCATCACATTCAATAAATGATTGCCATTATCGAAATTTGTTTTCTGTTTATTTTTCAAACTGAACTGCAGATATTTGATCGGATCATTCTCTCGCAGCACGTGAAGTGGATCTTTGGAATTGCGCAAATCGTAAACAGAAACTTTACCATTTGATTCACCAAAACCAAACAAATAATCATCGCTCATCGTACAATATGTGACGGGATAATCGGTTTTATAAATCTTTTGTGGTTGTTGTTTATCAGAAACAAATAAAACCGCACGCTTATCTTCACCACCAGAAAGCATTAAATAGTTATTATATTGAGAAATAGAAACAGAATTAATTTTTTTATCGTGATTAGTCCATTTAGATACTGTTTGCTGTTTCTGAACATCATACATTACCACAACTCCATCTGTTCTTCCGGCGGATAAGAATTCACTTTTCCATGGACTAGATTTAATTGTCGTCATATTTTTATCAGTCCATGATAAAGCATGAGATTTTCTAGATTGCATATCAATCATAGAAATTATACCATTTTCATAACATAAATAAAGATTTCCATTATCTACTGATAAACACATTTCTTTAATGCTATGTTGCAACTCTTGTGCTGGATTTAAAGACGTTTTAAACTTTTCAAATATAATGTCATAAAAATATAATTTCCCAATTTTATCTGAACCAACTATCCATCGGCCTTGACAAAAAACAATAGAGTTAAGTTCATATTTTGCATCAAATGATGATTTTAATATTCCATCAATAGTGTAAATATTAAACTTTTTGTTCAATTTCTCATAAACTCCCAGATTTTGTTCTTCTTTATCGAATGAAACTAATATATCATTGTTAAAATTAATCAGATTGTTCTTAGGTCTATGATTATTAGTTATATCCCAGACATCCATTATCTGACTAGTTGATATAATAAAATTCAAATATTTATTTTCATTCATACTAGAAAATTATTATATAAGAAAAAATTTAATTATTAAAATATTACTACAATACTTTTTATCTTTAAATATAACTTAAAAGAATTTCTAATTTAAAAACCGATAAAGAAGATTGATGTAAACAAAGTCAGGTTTTTAGATTAATAATATATTTAAAGTATTTATAGATTTAAACTCATTTGACTGTGTACTAAATCCGAAACACGATTTTAGATAGACTAATAAAAAAATATTTCAAAATTTGGCAGCAGATGATTTATTCTAAATATAGACCTAGAAAATTTACTTAGACAACCTTACTGGAGTGTGCGACAAAATCTTGGTATTTCAACCTAAAACATATATATTTTCAGGCTAACAGAATTTTTTGACATTCAGGAACAATTTCTAACAATTTATGTTTGAAGTTCTTTGATTCAATTGAATCGACAATCTCCATATCCAGGCAATTAATAATGTAACCAAATTTTTCCATTATAATCTTAGACACCAAAGAGTCTCTAGCTTAGTTATAAATGAAGGCACATATAAAGATGCACATGTTAATAACACCCGAACCATAAGAATGGTAAAGACATTTATTACGAATCATGTTCGCAGTCTTCATGTATTTAAATTTCAATTACTTGTTTCTAATATCTTACAACAGAACAGAAAAACCTTATAAATAAAAGCACCTGAAGGATTGAAGCGATAAGACTGTCATTTAGAAATATCCATTACGAGAATGGTAATTTATCCTATACCAATATCCTAGCACAAAGGATTTAACTTTAAGAAACCAATATTAAAATTAAAATTTGTTAGGATTGCGTTTGTTTAATCTAAAAGATTCCCATGAAATTAACGACCAGTTTTGAAAATCGACCGATTAAAAACAATATATATTGAAGATTGTAATTGGAGTAAATACATATATTTTTTAATTGACCAATCTCAGTCAACGTAAATCGATAAAATCAATTGGAATTGAAAAGATCGAATAAAAGTTGAGCATAAGCTTCATATAGAAACATTTAACAATAAATTATCTTAAAAATATGGGATACTACTAGTTAAGTAAGTTTAGCGAATTAAATACATTCGGTTTTGAGATTTTTGGTGCTGATAATCATTTTTTGAAGTCAATAAACTTTTCAGTCACAATGCGTACTTTAAACCTTAACAAAATAATTAATCGAAATTATATCTTTTGCCCTTCATAAATGTTTTTCAGGATTTCACTGGGATGTCTCTTGTTTTCTTTCATTATTTTGGTCTTTGTCTGAGCTCCCTTTATATCTCTAACTCCCATGATTTCCTCCCAAAAGATGAATACAGCTCTTAATTTTTTCTTTAAGTCGTATCCCACAATAATTTTTCCGTGAGTCAATTCTATAACTCTTTTACTTATCTCTTCCGAGTCAACCGCTCCTCTCAATGAGTGCTCTTCAAGACTATTTCTATTCGAGAAATAATGACACATTGCCCTTCTTGGGCAACATTTCTGTTCCAGGATTGTTTTTCCATTATAGTATTTTAGACTTATCCATACTGGGTATTGTCTGCCATTAACATCCGCTGCTGTTTTAACATGGAAAAAACGGATGAAAAATCTTTCTTCAAATCTGTTCACATCATCCGGCTTTCTTATAAAGACCATTTTATTTTTTGGTTCTGAAAATGGTATTTTTATAGGACTGTCTGTCTTGTATGGGTTCGGGTTTCTAAATTCAAGTGGTTCATGCTGTTCTGGTTCCACAAACTCCATAATAATTACATATGGAATTCCTTTAGTTCTGACAACTATTTTTTTCAAATTCCGTCAATGAGTTTAATTCTTTTTGCTGGGTTAAATATATGACAACCGATAATCGTGGTTCTAAATCTACTTTCTCTATGTGAAACTTGAGGTTGATTTCTGCTTGGGCATTATGTATTATCATCATGGTGGGTTGGTATGGTAAAATGGGCATGATGCTCTTGATACTAAAACTTCCCTGTTCCTGTGAATAGAGAATAACAGCCGATCTTCTCTGCTGTGATGCTGTTTTCAGATTATTAGGGTAATGGTTTATAGCACTAAAATTTCTTTTGGCTACTCCAAAAGGTGCTTTTTTAGATTTCCTCTTGAAGTCATCATAAAACTTTCTGTTGAAATATTGGACGATAGTTGTACTGGGTTATATTTTAGTGATTCTACAATGATTAAAAACTATGCAAAGAAAAAATTATTTACCGAGCGTTGTTGATCAATACAATTTTTAATAAAGAAATGAGTTTTAAAGGGTTGGTGCCCACTCTTATATGATTTTAATCCTACAGTCCTATTGGTCGGATTTATGCTGGCCTTATTTTCATTGTTTGGGGATTTTAGGGTGATTTTCTCATTTGTTAAATCATTTTTTTCACTTTTTTATTCGAGAAACCTATTTTATTTACAAAAATTTTATTCACCAATAATTTTTTATTTACAAAGATTAATTCATTCTAAACTTAAAATTTCTCAATATTCATTCGTATTTTATTTGTACAATAATTAGTTTTCCACTCAAAACATAAATTGCAATAGTCATTCCATTTAATTTCATTTTCATAATGATTTTCACTAAATATTATTTTACAATTTTTTAACTGATATCTACAATTGACTACATATTCAATTTTTAGCCTGTATTTACAATTGATTGTTAACATGAAATTTCCAACATAGTAAGTCGACTAAAATGATAAATCCCACAAAAACAACCGAAATTTCAATTCGTTAAAATTATATTGTTTGTGTAATAAAATAACACTTCTAAAACATAACATCGATAAAATAACAAATCTTACTAAAATATCTTGAGATTTGTTAAAATAGCACTGAAAATTTGAAATTCTACCCACGTTGGTAAATATTCATTAATAAAATAAAATAAGAAAAACAAAGAATAAGAAAATATTGAATATCAAATTAAGAGTTGATAGTAAAAGCTTTTAATTTTAAAGTTTATGTTTTATTTTTTCTTTTATGTGAAAGTCTCATTTTATCTCATTTGACAAAGTTATTTACCATTTGGCTTTAAATGGCTTCAAAATTAAAACAATCTCATTAATTTATCTCTTTGTTCATTATAACTTCGACTCGAATTTTACTTATATAATATAATCCTGGAATCTTGGAAATTAATTTCCTATTTGAGAATAAGTTTTTAAATTTATTCTGATTTGCCAAATGTTCAAAATTAGCACAAGAATAATACTATTTATTTTTTAATGTACACAATGTGTCATAGTCGGTGTAAATAATCTCAATGCTACATTCATATGGTTGTGAATGGCTTTTGAAATTTGACATTAAACGACCATTTTGTTTCTGCAGGCCAATCTCCCGGTTAGGACCAAAATCCTTTTCTGTAGGTGTTGATAGGTTAAAAGAAAATTATCCAAATGTTTCATTCACTTTGTGTTCTTGAGAAAACTTTTGTCGATTAATTCTACCTACTTTACTACTAATTAGTTTTTCGAAAAGATCGTCTTTGATACCCACCAATTCTACGATATTTCGACGATTAATTTGGTTATATGCCAAATTGGTAAATTTTTGCATATATCCTGAAATCTTCATACTCCAAAGTCGTGCTCACAAAGAATTTTAGATTAAATACTAACACTATGCATTTAAAGTTGTACATTCAAGAAAACAGTTTTTTACACTTTATATAAAATCGTCAAAGTATTACCCTCGAATTCACAACTCAAAATAGTTCAGAAAAACCAAGGTAATTATCAGTTATCAACGGGATCGGCACATGAAAGGTATATACGAAGACAGAAATTACTGATCAAACAAGGCTGGAGGATGTACTAGAGATTCAACACCTTTTATAAACCGTGTGGGTTGATATACTGCTTCAACTTTTATTAGTTAAATCCGATTAAAGACTTTTATTGATAGATTTTTATCTCTATCTTATGGCACTGGTGTATTTTGATGTTCGTTGCTTTATGTTGGTGTACGCAAATTGATTACCTAATGTTATTTATGAGTCGATATTTTGGAAGCATCTGATTGGCTACTGGCACGTGCACTTATCAAGTACCTGTGTATATTTGAGGTTTATTTTATGGTCTCTGTAGGTATTTTGATCGTTTTAATAACATACTCCACAAAAACAAGTCTTAGTGCATTTTTTGTGATAAGTATAAATGGTAATTCACAACCAAAAAGATTATTGCATAATGAAAAATATAAACATTTGTTAGGGATCACATATAATTGGATCATTAATTCAATTATAAATATAAAATATAAATATATATGTAAAATTAAATTTCAAATTTTTAAACAAAATTCCTTATTGTTATAATAATATTTCTGCAAATCGATTTGCTCGGATTAAGTAAACAAAGATAAATAAAAACGGTTGTTTAAATAAAAACCAATCAACGCGAACACAAACCAGTTGTTTAAGCAAGAATAAACAAAACAAAGCAAAGACAAAGCCCATTTTGTAAAAATATAAGACATTAAGGGGAACTTATTATAAATATTGTTTTTGTTCTATTCTGTAATTGTCATAAGTGCTATATAAGAGTGCTAGTATCTGCAATCCTTTGGAGTCAGAATGCTAAAAACCGCTCAATTCTCGAGATACGAAATCTCCACTCATTTAATTAAACTGAAATTGAGGCGATTTATTTTATTAGTGAATTATTAAATTAGTTTATTTCACAAAAGGTAATTGATTTCAATAACAAAATTTAGAACTCATCCTATTGTTACAGAATGAGATTCGGATCAACAACAAATCAATCAACAACTGGCTCAGTTAGCTCATCCTCCATATCTTCCCTGTATCAAAAGATCAAATCGTCTTATCAATCAACCTCCTCCTATCAGAGTCTACATTGGAAGGTAGACATGGACGAATAATGTGACTTTTTTGATTATTCTGA
>JBBMOY011120774.1:0-10603 GCA_037951405.1 Platydemus manokwari
GTGGCTCCCAGGCAAAGAACTTCTGGTTGACCAAAGCCGGGTCAGCTTCAATGAATTTTTTCACTACTTTGAGATTGCCACCTGTTAAAGCCTCGGTGAATTCCATATAGTCTTCATCTGTCAGTGCGAATGCCTGTAATGAAAATGACAACGCGACCAAGGCCAGTAAACATTTAATTGATTTCATAATTTCTCCAAACACCTGATTTTCATTTTTTAAAATTATAGCATTATATTTTATGTACAAAATCTACTTTGTAATGAAAATAAATGATCATTTCAACTTCATTTTTAGAAATCTCAAAAGAATATAGTGAAAGATAAATCACTGTCTGAAAATGCTAAACAATGTCGAAAGCGTAAAGCATTGCGATTAAAGTATTTAGTTGACAGTGTTAATGCTCGTGAAAAGGAAGTTCTTCGGTTACAGAGAGAATTGGACAAACTAATAAATGATTTGATGATTCCATCATAAAATTGCTGATGGAAATCTCACATCTTTATCTCATTATTTCTACCAGATTTATTTTTATCAAATTATTTTTGACACATTTTCCAAGTTGCTGAATTATATCTTAATCTTTATAATCAGACTTAGCATAATGTTTGACATTTTGATTTCATGAATAAATTATTTTGTTACACATTTTTGTAAAATTTGGATAAATAAAAATTTGTTTTGTTAAATAAACATTTTTGTTTACTTCAATAATATGATATCTGTTGAATTAATATTTGCGTTTGTGATTATTGGCAAATAAGTAGTTCAACGGTTTTGATTCACCAATGCTATGAAGCTGTCGATGTTGATCAATGTTTCGGATGCGACAAGCGATATGGAGCAGTGATAAACAGCATCAATGTAACAAATGTGTCAATAAGCGTGTCTCTGTTAAGTGCAGTAGCTGTTGGTAAAAGGTTATTGAGAACATGAGTAGGTGTTTTAAATACAAAAATGTTAATAAAGCGTTGACTTCAAATTTGATTGTTTAATAAATGAATTGCGACAAAGGTTTATCGATAAGATTGTTGAGAATTTACTAATTTGCCACGATTTTTTTGCTAAGCATTTTTATACGCAATCATTAAATTATGATGGTGGTTATTATCGAAATGGTTTTGAAATCAATATTTTACTGTTCATCCTGAATTGAAGCTTATCAAAATATTTGGCTTAAGTTAAAAAAGAGACTCCTAAGATGAAATTTTAAATTTGTTGAGTGTGTTGCAAAATTCTATATAGTTTATTTAATTATATTCTTTAAAAACATTTTGGATTTTTTATTTAAATGCTTAAGAAGAATTTTAGTTGTTTGAAATCAAATATTAAATAGGCTTGAGCGTAAAAATCTCCTAAAATTTGATTATTTGAAAAAAGTAGGTCGAATTGCAATTTATTGAAAATTTACGAGGACCCATTTTTCAACATTAGAAGCAAATTGAGAGATATTCTCAATGTTTACAATTATTTTATAAAAATAGGCAATGATATTATTAAACATATCTGTAGTTATATTTAATCAATTATATATAATTAAATATATATAATTAATTTATAAAATTATCTCATGAGCGAAAATTCATTATAACGAAAGTAGGTCAAAGGTCCCTTTTTCTTAATTTAAGCCAGAAGACTTCATAAAATGTATTTTAAATTTTTTGAGTGTATTTCAAAAAGCTATATAGTTTAATTAAAAGGTATTTATTGAAAACATCATAAATTTTTGGTTTAAGTATTTGAAAATGGTTTTCGTTGTTCGAAATCAGAAATTAAGGAAAACAAGGTGATTAACAATCTGACTGAAAATGAGTATTTGAAAAACTGGGGAAAGTGGGTCAATTAATTAATGCGAACCATTGTTGTTAATATTTTTAAATAATGGGGAAATTCTGAATTTTTACAATTACTTTTATGATAACGATTAACATTATATTTAATCTCCCAGAAGTGTGGGACGTTGATCTATAATTTTAAAAATATTAATTTTTAACCATAGTTTTGATATACAGGTCGGAAATTCTGGAAAGATTTTTTTGCAAATTAAAAGAATCTTTTAAAAATGGATCCCACAAATATAAAACAATTGTACTAATAAGAATAGTTGCTTGGTCGAACAATTCAGTTTCGTTCGATGTGACACATCCTAATGATTTACACAGAAAGTGTTTCATTAAATGAACTATCAAGCCTCGAAAATGGTAAAATATTTCATAAAAGTTAAGAGTGAAGATGGCAATTTATTGTATTAACATTTGTAAATTTGACATGATAAATTTTGACGTGAAATTTTAGAAAAATATTGATTAAATTATAAAATCAAATCTTACGAGAAAATTCATCATAAGAAAATTAGATCAAATTTCAAGGAACTCCTTAATAACTACATAAGAATTTTGAATATTTTGCAAAATAATGAAGTAACCAATCGAATTTTTAAAATTACTTCAACCAGACGAGTAGTAGTTCCAATATCAAGAACAGGAATTGTACTTGAATTCTTTTCTCTGAAATAGATAAAGTGAAAATCAATTGTTATCCCATATGCAAATCAAGCACATTATTGTTGTTTACTTTGTATGATTTTTGTTAATATTTGTTATTGTTGTTGTTTGGTTTTGAGATTTGATATCTTAGCGTTCTACGCGTTACGTTTTTGCTTAAATTTATTAATCAATGAGAACTGATTTGTAAAATTTTAAAAATTCATTCGGATTTTCAATCACGTTTAGAATCAAACAGAAATTATCTGTGGTTGTGCCAAATTGAGAATGATAAAATATTTGAAAATATCAGTTAGCTAGGCTGTGAATGTAAATATAATCAGAGTGAGATAAAATGGTGTTAAAATTGATATCAATAAAATTAAAACAGTATCACACGCCATTCATCTTGTCTCTATAACAATATGAATATCATGAACATATCGGTCTATTAGAACTTGACAATGTCAACATGAAAGAGGTTGATAGCTGAAATAAAACAAAGGACCAAATCTTAAAACAACTAGCAACATTAATGCGGAGTATTTTTTGTCAAAAATGAGATAAAAACTCATTACGTAACTATGGTTTATAGAGAACTAATCAAGACTTCTTCTGCCCGATAAAGCTGCTAACAGAGTATAATTATATACTGATAAATATTTTATTCATTTATACTTGGTCAATATAATCAATATTTTAAACATTAATAAAATAAATAATGTATTGATTGA
Organism: Platydemus manokwari; assembly: GCA_037951405.1. Classification (NCBI taxonomy): domain Eukaryota; kingdom Metazoa; phylum Platyhelminthes; order Tricladida; family Geoplanidae; genus Platydemus; species Platydemus manokwari. The sequence goes on from JBBMOY011120774.1 coordinate 3,216, forward strand.
GTCAGAGATTTAAACAAAAAATCACTTAAAAAGATTCAATTGAAAATCAATACAAACAATTTCGACATCGATTTAAACAAAATAAATGATCAATAGAAAAGATCAAAATGTAAATCGATACAAATTATTTCGACATCGGTTAAAACAAATTAAATAATCAATAAAAAAGATCAAAATGTGAATCGATACAAATAATTTCGACATCGATTTAAACAAAATAAATAATCAATAAAAAAGATCAAAATGTAAATCGATACAAATAATTTCGACATCGATTTAAACAAAATAAATAATTAATAATAAAGATTTAATTGTAAATCAATACAAATAATTTCGCCATTGATTGATTGGAGATTATTTTCAGTGCTTGACAGAAGCTTCGATCAATAATTGATTATCTCGGATCAATTCTGGATATTTAGATATTTCTGACGATTCAATAAAGAGATAATCACGCCAAAATTGTTCATTTTTTTCACTTGTTGGTTTCTGCAGTGTGGAGTGATTTCCATAATTAGAGCATTTTATAATCGTCGTTTCGTGAGAGAATCCAGTTTTCTGATTAATCACAGCCAGCTCGACAATCCCTTTGAATGGCCATTCGAGATTATCATCGAATGGGCCGTTTAAAATACGGAAATATACCCGCAAATTATCATTAAAATTACCAAGCCGCAAAACGAGATTCATTTTATAACCATTTGTTTTCGAGAAAAATGAGTCACTGAAAATAGTTTTCTCTGTGCTCGTTCGTAACTTCTTGATTGTGTCTGAATAATTATTGATTTTCCACTCAAAATGTCCTGTTGTGTCAATATTTTCTACCAGATCGTTATAATTCTGCTCCGATTGGTCAATTTTATTAATTTGTAATTTCTGCGTAAACGTAATGCCTCATTCATATATTCAACCAATCAAATTTACTTCAATCATTTTCATTTGTTCTCCACATATTTTATCGAGTTTCTTTTCAATCTCATTACACTGCTCTTTAAGTTTTTCGATTTCTTTAAACTCTATTTGCGCTGTCATGTGTTTCGTTTCACGAATTTGATTACCAACTCTTGGATTGAAAAACGCATTCTGAATAAACAAAACAAATCACAGTAAATCAATAAATTTCCTTTACATCTAACCGAATTTGTTTTGTCATCTTTAGCTGTCTTCAATTCACTTCTGATCGATCGATTCTCATTTTTCAAAGCCACCATTTCTTCATTCAACAATTCGATTTCCTTCGAATTCTCCTTTTCCTTTCTCTGCAAATCTGCAATAATTTTCTAAAATATTTTTCAATCACAAAATATCATTTGATAAATATCGATTTTACTTGTGTTGTCTGTTTATCGTTTATCATTTGTTGTTCGAGATCGAAATTTTTTGTTGTTAATTTATGAATCTCTTCCTTCAATGATTCAATTTCGTTGGAACAATTATTGATCCAATTAATCAATAATTTTGTATGAGGATAAATCTCATTTAGAAGGTGCTCAGTCACTTTATCTTTCGATAATCTACTTTCATCGCAGCCAAGATTAAATAAAGGGCATTGCTGATGCTGATTTGTGCAATTTTTTAAATGATTTTCAATCGATTTCAATTCAACTATCGTTTCACAATCAATATTTGGACAATGTGCTTTTAATTTCGATACACCAATATTGATTGCATTATTAATTTTAATGTTTTTGTCAAAATCCAAACATGTAAATGTGCAAAATTCTTTTCCTCCTGGACAATGTTTTGGTCCATTTATCAAATATTGTTTAATACACTCTTTGCAAAACAGACAGAAACAAGGCGCTTTACACGCTTCCGTGAGAATTTTTTTACAAATTGTGCATTTGTAATTCCAATCCGTATTATCAGCGATTTCCAAATCATATTGTCTCATAATTGCCCACATTTTGTCGAAATGTTGATCAACCATTATTGGATTGTCTAAAATTTAATATAAAATCAATATCGACATTAACACCATAAAACTAATAAACATTATATAAAGATATTGATATAAATTTTGAGCGAAAGAGTTTTTATTGGATGACACGATTGTGAAATGATTGATGAAAAAAATTAGTAATTACCTCGCAAAAATATTCCGAAATTATTTAAAATAGAACTCTTGATATAACCTATATTGATTCGAATAAACAAATCCATCAATATTTGTAATGAATAACTTGATATGAAAAATATTTAATTTTTCAAGTTAAAATCGTGTATTTTCATGATAAAATTTTCGCCTTATTTTACCATGACCTTAGACACTATCATAGAATCGTACTAAAGGCATGGAAGAGAAACATGGTGCTGATTTATTATCGTGCTACAATGTCAATATTTAATTTAAATAATGATGGCATTACAATTGGATGACCAAAGTTTCCTCATAAAACATCTCTTACAAATCATGAGTTCTGAATCACGTTCTTCTTCAAAAATATTGGAATTTATCGTTTCCTTTTAACTATATTTTTATAAATTTTCTTTTTTGCATTTTACTTTTATTCAGATTTTAGCTATTTTAATAAATTGATCCAAACAACTAAAAATAGCTCGATTTGTATTCATATTTACTGGAGAAAATATTTGATTTCTCTACTAGAACGGTTTTCTGTCATAAAAATTGTTTGATTTTGGAATTTGTGATTTATTGAAAAATATTATTTAAGAGTCGATAGAAAACTAATGAGAAGACTCTCAAAATTATTTAAAATGCTGGAATGTAGTGTTGGTCTTGATGCACCTTAAGACGATGATCGGTATAATTAAATCTCAATTTAGGAACAAATATATCGAGTTGCTTTGTTTGTTACCTACATTCTTGGTGAATGAAGGCGGATTACGTGGATCCGCTGTACCCTTATAGAGCTGTACCCGTTTTAGAGCAGCAAATTCTAGTTAATAATTTATTCAACGTTCAGTTATTGATCAGATTGCTCATAAAGATTTTTGTTTGAATTTTTAAGATTTATTTTTTGTCCTTCTTTTAAAGTCACTTATTTATACGGCCTATCTAATGGCACTGGATTTTAACACTTATTCCAATGCCCCACATTTCCATACTGTTAATAAATTTACTAATCGACAGATGCCACCTTTTTCTTAATGCCGGAAATACGAAAAACATTAAAATTATAAAAAATCCAATTCAAAACATCACAATAATTGTAAGCAATTTTTTAAGTGATTCAAAGATCTCTGCATTATTGTTTAAGAATTGGAGCTCATAATCTCCTTGACGAATAGGGAAATTTGTATTAATTGATATTTTTGATTAAGTATTTATTATTTTAACCACTGTGACCTCTCAAATCGAATCGAAAATCATTATTAGCTGATTATATATAATGATAACACGAGTGACTAACTTTCTGCCGGTTGCGGAGCTGTCTATTGGGACAATAAAATACGTAATAAAGGTATCATAGATTGTGTTTGGCTTTGAATTGCCTCTGAATTCTCGGGAGCGTTCTTTATCTTCTAATATAACTTGAACATTTTGACGATTGTACATATAGCATGCTCCATAAATCATTAATTTGTGTTTCCTTCATTTTTAGAGCACAGTGTGTCTAAGTCATCGTGTTTAAAACGTGTAAAGTAACCACGTGTCAATGTTCTCATTGGAAATTGCATTCCTAAATTTGTAACACGCGTATAATACATCATCATAGAGTATCATGACAAATTTAAAAGAAACCCAAGTTACTATGACAACTTGCTAATTTATCATAAATAATTTAATACCAAATTAAATTTAAAAAATGTTCACAACTATTTATCCATTGAGAATCTTATTTATTTGTTTATTCGAACCAATTAAGATTGTGTTGTGGGTTTCTTCTCAATTTCTTCTCCAATCATTTCACATTAGAATCATCCAATAACGGTGTTTCAATAAAATTTTTCATCGACATCTTTCTATACTTACTTTTTTATAATGTTTGTTATGACATTTTAATATTTCTACTAACCGATAGCTATTCCACTGACTAAAACCAATTTTAGTACCTCTTGTTTTCATTCCTATCAACATTATTTCTTGCTATTAAATCTGAAATTATTCTTATTGAGTTTTTGTTTCGTGGTTTATCGTTTAATATTTTTAGTTCATGTTAAGGTTGTGTACTATACAAACCATTATTATCGATCAAATTAAACAAGTGAACTGAAAATAGGAGAATCGAAAGAGGACCCTAAATAATCAAAATACTGACCCCATAAAGTGCTAGTAAGGTTACGCAAATACAATGTTAGGTAAGCTCATTGTGAATTCAGGTTTTATGGATTCGAATTCTTGTCTAATTGTTACGATCTGGCCATATTTGTTTTTTATAGGTTTTAATTTCATTTCTATTTCATGCCACTATTGTTTTAATCAGTCTCACTGAGTTCTTGATTAAGACCTTTTTGTCATTCTAATCTTCACCTCGCTCAACGTTATTGTATGAGGACAATGGGTGTGGCAATATTAATATCTTAACCATAAGTCTCAGTTTAAGCACCTTATTTTTAATCCTAAAATTGCTGATACCAATGACATTGAAGTATGATTTATGATCCCTATTTAATCAATAACTAATTCTCGTGACTACAAATTAAATAACAACGATACAAATTAACAACTAAATAAAATGATAAAATAAAAATTACAAGTTATTTCTAATGCTACAATTCACAACAAACTTTACAACGGACTTTTACAATTCCTGGATTAAGATGACGGTTGGCGAAGTCCATACTCTTGTGTCAAAACCCGTTACTTTTTCATGATGATAATAGGAAGTATGAACTCGAACGTAGGAAATAAAAACGACTTTAGTAACGACCAGTAGTTTATATAACTGTATCTCACTGTTGGGTCTTTCAGCAAAGCACTGGGTATATATGGAATCCTCATCATCGTCACAGATTTGCAAATCGTGTCTTATTCTCGTCTAAAACAATTGAGGATGTAATAACTATAACTGCTGCCTTACATAGGCAGCAATGAGTCACTCGCAGAAATTATCTTAGATATTTGTTTAATGTCACGCGTTTTTATTTTCATGTTGGGATTTATTATCACAGAAATAAAGTCTCTGATTAATAAACTGAATCTTTTATTGTGTGCGATAAAGGGGGACCATTTATTTGGCAGTGTTATTGAGCGACAACATATTACGGGCTATTTCTTATATAATTTTATAAATAAATTTATTATATTGGAAATTTTAATGAGTTTTCCTTTAATAAGGTTGTTCAGATATTATTTTTTTGATCACTAAACATCATCTGAAGATAATTATTATAAATATCCAATATATTATTTCACAAATACTATTTCAATAAAGTGACTTTATTAATGTTTTCCAGGAATCGACAAGTTCTAGAAAAATTAATATAGATCAGATTAAAGATAAAAGGAATACAATAAAAATTGCTACACTTATGGCAATGTTCATAATATGTATCAACATGCAAAATAAAATTGATTTATCCCATGAAAAGGTACATGACGTCACGCAAAAATTTCAATAATAACAATAACAAATTTTTACGCAATTCACAAAGAAAGTCATTCAAGAGGGAATAATCGCTCGAAAGTCAAAAACAGAAAGAAGAGTAATCAAAAAGACTGATTACTAAAATCACACGTAAGCTAAGCACTAAAGAGACCGATCAAAAAAGACTGGCAACAATTCATGGAATTCAACTTCTTTTATAGTCCAATCTGATATGCCTACTTGATGTCATGGATCTTCGTTTTTAATTCGCTGAATTTGTTTGTGGATTGATTTACTTGAGATTTTCCTTATATCTCTCATGCCATTGGCGATTCTTAGCTTCTAAATATGAATTAACATTAGAATGAATCTGATTGGTTAATGACATGTGTGTTTAACGGGTTTGTATGTATTGACCCTTTTTATGGTTTTTCCTTGGTTCTTGGGATTCTTTTGATTGATTTGTGATACACCTAACATTATAAACAGCACTAATTATAACAACAAAAAAGCGAGCTTATCAAGGTTAAGTGCAAATGTTTAGAAAATTTAAAATCATATCATTAATAAAACTTACTTCTTGTCATCATAACTTTGGCAAAGACCCCATAGGAAGTCCATCAATATATGGGCTATAATTCTATTTATTTTTACTTGCTTCTCACAGCTTTAATATCAATTTCACCTTGAAACAAATAATATGACTCAGAACTGATAAAATGTAACGAAATTTTTCAAGTTTTCACTAAATTTCAGCTCAAAACATACTCAAATTTCTGACCCAATGACTTTTAAATAATCCAACTGATGTAACTCATAAGCATCAAAATAAGAATTTGAATTATTTAAATAAATGTAAGATCATAACTCTAAAATGAAGCTGTAACACCGAGGCTTGTAAATAAAGAGCAGAGAATAGATAAGAAATTAAAAACCAAAAGAAATACTGGACACATATAAAGTGTTCAAGTTCTAAATAGAGTGATATACAAAATCGGTATTCAAATGCAATGAAGTTCGATGAAGTTTCATAAATTGATTACGTCGATTGCGTCCACGAGGACAGCGGTTTAATAGCGTCACCATGTCCTTATTAAATATAAAATTCAGGAGCTTTCAGAGGCGGTGGCTGTGGTTGTGGTGATGGTAGATTTGTGATGTAGATAGTGTTCTATTTCGGCCTTCTATAGATTCTATCAGTGTCTCTAACCAAAAATAGCTATACATTTACATACCAATTCCGAGACCAATTCATCAAATAATCAAAAACCGAAGTTCACTATATAGTGGCCAAAACAATTATGAAAACTCGCCGGGATTTTAAAGCTATGATAGGTAATAATTTTGACGCATTATTGCCGTCAGAAGAAATCGCAGCAGAGTCCGAAAAATTATAGAAACTTAATTTAAGAATTCAATTTATATGGGATTATGCGGCTTCGATAGATGGTCGCGTCTCAATTAGATAAATAATTAAAAATAATAATTACATTTATTATATAAAGTACATATTATCATCTACAATAAATAGTTGATAAAAATTACAAAAATATTTTGTTTAAAATCATTTGATATCAAATATCTTGAGATTATTTTATTTTATGTAATGTTTTCATGTCACGGTGCCAAAAAATGGACGCCTTAAGCCAATCTTTCTAAATAGATTTTGTGTTGTAACTTTATTACTTTATTCAAATAAACATTATTATTTCATTTTGTTTTGATTCAGTACCCATCTTTTAAAACGAAAACTTGTTAGTCTAAATAAAAATCAAAATAAACTAAATTTAAATATCAAAACAAAGAAATTACAGGAAATTTAAATTTGGAAAACAAAACAACTTAAATAATGATGGAATTTAAACATTGATGGGACAATGTATTAGCTGTGAGGAT
>JBBMOY011120885.1:0-10602 GCA_037951405.1 Platydemus manokwari
TTTTAGTCTATCGCGTGAGATGTTATTCAAATGAAAAGTCGATCTTACGTACACAAAAGTTGGCCACCTCTGGTCTATTGGATCATAATGTTTTCATAATTTTATTTATCATTAACACTCCCTTTATTGGTGGTAAATAGAATAAATATAGATTATACGTGGGTTATTTGCACAAAATAGAATTAATGTTGTTTCCAATAGTGCATGTCAAGTTTCAGAAAATACGGTATTAGGCTGTCATCAATTATATTTATGTTTATTTAATTGAATAGATTGCTGAGCGTATTTATGAATTATTTTGCAATTATAGACATCATATTTTCTGGTTATCTCCGTTGAAAATTCTTTTAGTCAAAAAGTTTTTAATGCATTTATTCAAAAGCCATATGCATTTATATATTGTTCTTTAATTCAGACTTTCTCTTTATTTGTTAAGTATAATTTTAGATTGAATTAAATTACTTCGTTTGTACAAATTTTTGTTTACTGATTCTGATTTCGGGTTTGAAAACAATTATAGTGGACGTTTAAATTACTACTAGAAAACACAAATTGAATTTGTTAATTTTTTTAATATTTGATTTTAATCTATAATATCAGATATGCTCTTTTCTAACAGGAGTTTAAATTTCAAACTCTTATGTCATTGATTTATTTTTATAACTATTTTAAGCCCAGTCTTGTTACGGATGAAACAATACAGATGGCCTTCCTTAATTTGACTAGAGATGAAAATGGAACTATAAAAAGTCATAGAGTGCCTTCTTCGTTGCAAGATTTATGTGGATCTCGAGATACTTTGAATAATATTAGTTTAAAATTTGTCTGGTCTCGGTATCACTATTATATTTCTGGAAACATTCAAAATGATTCTTATAACGATGATCCTTTCGATGTTGAAGATATCCTACGAAAAGTATCAATTTGTTTTTCCACATCATTATATCCATTCCTGGATATGTTACGTGGATTAGGCCTAGTTAATATTGGTCTAAGAATAACGATTAATAACGAAAATGTTCATTTCATTGTGGGTTGCTCTAAGAAATTTATTTATTCGGCATTGACCCCGGATCAAAGTCCTACAGAAGATCCCGATTCTAATCAAAGCTCTTACATTTGTCCTAAAATGGGAAATACTCGCAAGTTCCATTCGTTGTCAGTATGTGCACTTCCTGATATTTGCATTGAATCGTTGAATGAAGTTTTTGTTCCATTTCTTTATTCTCAAACTTCTCAAATTAGTGCAGGTTCAATGATTTCAGAATTAGAATTTCATATTATCGATTAAATTCAGGGTAAGAATTTAGTTATAAAATATATGTAAGCTTTTCTGTTTTTAATTTTATTTCTATTTATAATTTAATTTTATCTTCATAGTTGTTTTCAATGTAATTTTATCCAGTTCTGAAATCAATATTAATGTAAATAATTAATTCAATTTTAAAAAAATATACCAATACTACCTTTAGCACACATGTGTGCAACATCATATATTGAATTTGGAATGAATTTTTCAATTGTTTTTAATAATTAAAGTTTAAATTGCCCACGTGAAGGATATTTGATTCATAATATTTTATTTTATAAATCTGTTTTGATTTTTAGGTATCGTTTTTAAAAATTCGAACATTACGAGTTATTTATCATTAGTTTTTGTGTTAAAGAATTGTAGAATAATAATATTTATTAACTCAAAATTTATACAAATATTCCGGTATTTAAACAAATACACACACATATACATATATTACATCCTTCCGTCTTCGGAAAAGCTTGCGTCTAGGTAATTCATGTATCTTGTTGGCTTTTTATTTCTGGTAGACCTCTTCGTTTTCTCGCCAGTGTTTGGTAATGTCTCCATTTTTGAGTCATCATTTCTGTTGATGATGCTTTTCCACTTGTTCATACTTTCGATATTCGTATCATTGTCCATTTCTATATCATCATTGCATTACTATCTCTATTTTAGATTTTTTTTTGCTTATACATTCTTTCCATAATGACTTGGCTACGTTTTCTGCAGTGAAATGCATTAATGGGATAAACGATACATATTTCGAAAAATAATCTATGATACCTAGTATAAACCGGTTTCCTTGCTTTGTGTCAGGATATGGTCCTGCAATATCGATACCAGCAATTTCAAATGGCTTATTTGTAATTATTGATTGCAATTTCGCTCTATTTCTTCCATCAATTACTTTAGCTGATGAGCGTTCAACACACGAGTGCAGCTTTCCTCCATTTTAACCAATAAAATTATTTTTCAACAACTCCGGTTGTTTTCTCTATCCCGATATGCCCTAATTTTTCATAGGTCATTTGAACACAAGTTTTAATATCACATTGAGGTACTATATACCAATAAATTCCATGTTTCTTATAGTAAAATGCATCACCTCTAATTCTCAAGTTTTCCTTCTTTTTCCACATATTTATATAACAAGGACTTTTTGATAAATCTATGACATTTCCACTGAGAGTCGCATTTATCACCATTTTCAGTTTTTCATCTTTGTTTTGATCTAAAAACTTGTCTTGATCCACTCGACCCAAAACTTTCTCATCTTCGTTACTCGATACATCGCTTTTTTCATAGTCCACTTTTACGTCTTATTGGTGAATTTTTCTGCTTTATAGAGCATTTTTCACAATGTAATGATGTTTTCAATTTGTAAAAAGATACAGTTGCTAAATCGTTCCACTCAGGTTTACTCTCTTTCTTTAGTTATTGGTATAGTGGTTTGGTAATATTATCGAAATCCTTTATAAACCGCTTATAATAACCACATAATCCCAGAAATTCCTGTAGTTCCTTGACACGTTGAGGTTGTAACCAATTTTTTTATTATTTCAAGCTTGTTTTCATCTGTTCGTATGCCATTTTCGTTAATCACATGTCCTAAATACTGAATTTCTTTTCTTAAGAAAAAACATTTATTTGGAACCAACCTTATCGATTTGATTTAAAACTCTTTCCAACCATTCATTATGTTCATTGACCGTTCTTCTAAATATCAAAATGTCATCTAGATAGATTAGACAGTTTGCCCAATTTTCAGCTTTCAAAACTACATTCATAAGCTCTTGAAAAGTAGCAGGTGCTGAACATAATTCAAAAGGCATTCGATTAAACTGTAACTGTCCATATCTAGTGCTGAATGCTTTTTTCTTTTGCTTCTTCCAATTCAACTTGATGAAATCCGTTTGCCAAATCTATTGTTGCAAAATATTTGGCTCCTTTTACAGCATCGAATATTTTTTCGGAATTTGGTATAGGAAAAATTGACCTGGACATAGCTGCATTTAGCTTCCTATAATATACGCACATTCTAGTCGTTCGATCTTCTTCCTGACTAGCTTTAGTGTTAAATTCAATGCTGAATTACTTAACGTTAAAGCTGAATAATAACGTTTGATTCCAACATTCCGTCTATTACATGTTTAACTTCTTCTAACCCCAATTCTACGAGGTTTGACACCTATAGGTGATTAATGTTTGTTTTTATACTATGTTTCACGATCTCGTATTTTCCTAAGTCCTCTGGACCTGTATTATAACTATTTCTGTATTTCGTTAGAAATCCCATAAGATTATTCATCTAAGCTTTGTTCATTGTTTTTTAATCTTTCATCTAGTCTACTTTCCCTCTTCGGAACATTAATTATACAACCCAACTGAATTCCTAATGCTGTGCTCGTTTATGTCATTTATCTCTTCTACCCAACCTAAATTCGTTCCAATATATATTTTTGGTGCCATTCTAAATTTGCTTCAACCTTATCAAAACATACCCGTTATTTACTTTCATTAACGAATCAGCCATTATCAAATCCCTCTTCACTATGTTTCTCTTATCTGCTACAAAAACATACTTCAAAAAACTATCCACTTTTCTTCTTTTTCCGTCAACAACCATAGCTTTTACAAAGTAATCACTATCTTCCAGCAGCACATAATTCGCTAATATTACTCGTTTATTGTTCTGGATCTCCTCCTCTACTTCCGTCGGATTCCGACCCTCGAACCCGACCTTAAACGATTTGAAGATTCTATCTGGGATTTAGAAAGAAAAGGTATCTCAATCCCTTTTATTTTAATGCAATCTTTACTTGGTATGACCGAAAGTCTATCTTTCCTCAACTAACGTATTCGATTGAAGCATTCTGGGAATAGTTCTGGCACTACATCAAAATATTGAAATAATTCTTCTGCGCCAATTACTCTTAAATAAACTTGTTTTGAAGGTTTTATTATTTATCCATTGGAACATCTTATTCTGTTAGATCTCCCAATTTTGATTGAATCATCCTTTTTCATTAGTCTATTGATTAAATCTTCGCTTATTATATTAAGCTAACATTCGGCTTGGTTTAGCTCCTTGCCTATTCACAAACTGAATAATTGTCCTCGATCAAATTGAATTGTGCCTAAACTTTCTTGGCTTAACATGTTTCCGGTCACCCATATCCAACATATTACAATCTTTTTTAGAAATTGTATCTAAGCTCGAGACATTGTCCTCTTCTGATATGATGCTTATTTCTTTGGTATTTAAGTATTTGACATCAGTATGCCAGAGTTTTTGCAGATGGGGACCTCCACATCGAAAACATTGAATTGTCTTACAAAAACGAGCATAATGTCCTTTTTGTTTACACTCTAAACAAGTTACGTCCTCCATTGAATTATCTTACAATCTGATTTTCGAAGAGTTTTGGCGCTCTTTTTTGGCTATGTATTTCTTGAGCCTTAAATTCTTAGCCTTTAATCTGCCAATGATGTCCTTTTCTTCTGATTTTATATGTTTCAGTTCCAACGGCATATCCAAATCTTCGGATTCTGGCTTCGAGACATCAGTTTCTTCTTTGATAAGTTTGACGGCTTCGTCTATATTCTTGGGGTTCAATTGTTTGAGGTCAAATTTGTAGCTCTTATTAAGAAGCCCTTTAATGAATGTCTTCTTAGAAACTTCTTTACTTTCCATATTAATTCCAGCAACAGAAATTTTGACTCTTTGAAAAGTCATTGGTGGACTCTGACCGCCGTTGATAAAGTGTTCCGACCATCTTATATGGTGTCATGTCTGACTTCTTGTATATATCGACAGGAATTTTCTTGATTAAAGATAACTATCCTGTGTAACTTAAATAGGATTTTACTTCCGATTTTACACCAGTATCTACATATTTTAATATAAATTTGCTTCTCAAATTTTTCGGAGTTTGCATTGTTTCTGCATATTCGTCCATTGATGAAAGAAATTCTTCCACATTTTCACCATTGAAAATTAATCGAGATATTTGATCTATCACCATGTGATAAAGAATTGTAGAATATTAATACTTGTTAATTCAAAATTTACACAAATATTCAGTTATTTAAAAAAAATATACACACATATAATACAATTTTCACGCCTATGTACTTGTATCCTTTACTTGATCGGTGATTAATATTAATTAGATTGAGAAGTGCTTTTCTTTATCTTTTCGATATTATTAAATACAATAGATATGTTAGTTTTGTTAATATTTGGTGCCATTGACGAATCTCGGAGTTTGTTGCCATTTGTTGGTATGCGCTAGTCGATTACGGAATTCTAAATATAGATTGTTATATGGGATGAATCTGATTGGGTATTGTGACTTACGCTTATTGAATCTGTGTGTATTAACCATTTGAAGATTACTTCAATAGTTTCTTTAAACATTTTTGTTGTTTTCGTGATCCACACAACAATAGCAAACCTTACATTACTGGTGTGATATTGCAATGTTTAATTTATGCACATCAGGTGGCCAAGGTTTGGCAAAATTTAAAGTTATAATAATAAACTTAAAGGTTATAAAAATAAATATTGCATCAATTATATAATTATATAATTAGTCTTATAATGACATTAATAAGTTTCTTAAATTTGAATGTAACGATACAATTTTATTATAAATATCTCCGTCAGCCAATTAATATTTAGTCACCTCTGGTATATGTAGTTAATATTTTATCTTTGACTTCAATGTTGAAAAAGAGAAGATTAAAGAATGCAGTAGAAATCTGGCATGTTGGAGTCGAAATATAATTTAAAAATAACTTCTTAAAAATATTGTATTTTTTTTATTTCGTACGATATTTAGCTGATATTCTATGATATCAAGTTTGTTATTGCCAAGAAATTTAACAATTTCCTCTCAAATATTCTGTGATACAAATAAAATCAGAAAATCCATGACATAATCCAATTTAAAGTTGTTGAACGACTATAATTGAGTTTGAATTACGGTACTGTGGATTTGAAGTTCAATCCGATATTGATTAGTAGAAAGGATTACGAAATCGGTTTTGCTACTGAGATGATTCAATCAATAAATTATTATAAACATTATACATTCGTAGCGAAATTGTTCCTCTTTGACAAACTTTCCAATCCAATATTACAATACATTACTGAAAATTTATTTTGGTTGTCTTTAATTGACAAATACATGCCATTGTAATGAACATTCTATTGGGATCTATTGTTAAGGCTTAGCAGTATGTTTGGAAAAAGTTGTGCTATTTTATTGTATATTTGAAAATAAATCAATATCAGGATTATTATGTTTGATTATTGATAAAGAATTGAATAATATTCATTTATAATACAGCATTTTAATGAATATCACTTTCATTATTTTTCATTTTCCGTATTAATTTTTAATCACTGAAACTGAAAAAAGATTTCTATAATAATGATTGGAATAATTTCAAATTACTCATTTCATTTCCTATTATCACAATCTGTTTATACTTTATTTACTGCAGGACTATTTGATCAATAGATTATATAGGAATTCCTATTATAATTCCTAAATAATATATAGGAATTTAAAACTTGGTTTCGTAATTATCATTAAAAATGTAAATAAAAAAATACATCAATATCTGTGTATACAGTGAAGTATTGTCTCGTTCGTGTTCGAATACGGTATGATTATCGTTTGATGTAATAAAGCACATGACTATCACCAGTGGTAAATTGAACTATCGTTATTTGCACTATTGCATTGATGGTATTCGTATTTGTATTTCTTATCATTGTTTCAATTTTGATAAAATTAAACAGCTATTTAATGAAATTTTAATATTATCAAATTGTTATCAGTGAAATCAGTAAAACTATGATTAATATCGAAGTGTCATTACTTAATGACATCAATGTGACGATTTGATGACACTTGGTAGTTAGTTATTATTGATTATCAGAAAAATTTATCATATACTACGCATTAATCTTCTGGTTCCTGTTAGTGTACTGTTTAAAATTTGTTATTGGAATGTAATGATATATTGACGGTTTAGTCATGCATGATATTTACCGCGTCTATTGAAAATTGTAAGTACCTGACTGACTAATTGCATAAAATCATGCCTTCGAATCTAATCGACTAAATAAATGTTATTTCATAAATAATATTATTTAATTTATATTTTGTTTTTGTATTTTTATAAAATTATTTTATCTTAAAAAACAGCAAATGAGATTGATTGCAGATTTGCGATTTACACAAGGGGCGGTATTTTAAGTTTTCACTTTTCCTGTATGTCGTTACGATTTTCATTGAAAATTAGAATGTTGGCAAATCTTTAATTATTTTATGCCTAGACAACAGTTGGAGAAATATTGATTTATACTGAAACAGTAAATGTAATAACTATGGACATATACGCACAAGGACATATTCATTTAACCATTATTCTTTAATAAACGATTTTACTAAATAATTGCTTGATGAAATAGTTGATGGAAATTAGTTTTGTATTCGATATTAAATCATCAAATTATTATCAAGTTTAATTTTTAATACATATGTTTTGTAAATATTTTTCTTATTTGAATTGATTAAAGTAATTAAGGTATATAATTTCATGTGACTTTTTAATTGACTCTTCTTTTAGGCTCCAATGTTTAAGATGAAATTTCATCTCTCGAACGGATTAGTTGGATAGGACTGTGATCATATTTATTGTTGACTTCAGATTACTCTATGTTATTCACAAATGATTTAGTATTTGTCATGTTTCTCATGTTATCGATCTGTGTACTGTCAATTTGATTCTTATTCTTTTTTTTATTCTTATTAATTTTTATCGATGTTTTTACAATGTTTGATTATTTATCTCCAAATTTAACTCTTCACATAATATTTTGCTATATATTTGATGGATTTTTAGGATGATCATTTATAAATCGATTAATTAATTCAAGTCCATAAAATGTAAGAAAAGCTTGGATGTGTTTTGAGTTGCAATAATTTAATAAATTTTTACGATAAATCTTATTTACTTAATATTTCATGAAAAATCGATAAATCTAAATTTCCTATTAGTTATAGAAGCAATTAATGCTGGAGAAAGAAATTTAGTCATTCTATAATTGTTATGTTTGAATTGAGATATAAATAAATGATTTTATTAATAATAAAATTGAAGGACTCAGGATTAACTATTAATATTATAATACACTTTTTATAAGTTTAACGTTTGTGTCTTCATCATTTCTTAAATTAGTTTAAATTATAGAACTTGGTTAATATTTATGAATATAATTAATCAGAATGAAGATGATTTGAAGTTTTTAATAATTCAATTGAATTCTATTATTTTTATTTGTTGAACAAGTCACTTTAAAATTGCAATGTTTCTGTAAATTGATTTCTGTTGTAGTGTAGCTTAAATATTTTCGTTTTAAAAGAGTAATAGTGTTGAAAAATTTAGATTACAAACAAAATGTTCATATTTTGTTCTTTCATTCATCGTTTAATATCCCATAATGATCAATTAGCTTTTAAACTCATGCTCAGTTTTATTAAAGAAAAATATGTAGAAATTAATGAGTTTTCACGAAGTAAGGTTTGTTAGAATTCCGAGTTCGTCTTATTCCGTATTTGAATTATAATAAACTATGCTCTGATTCCAATGATCCATTACTGATTATTACCATAACGATCTACACTCATTTCAGAAGCAAGGTGTGGTTGTAACCCCAAATAGAGAAATTTAAAATTACAAATGAACTTAATAGATAATGAACAAATAATATTGATAACCAGATAAAATTGATATATTAAAAAATAAATATTTTTCTTTTAATTCTCTAACATGCTCACGTTCAGCTTCTAGTTGTATCGTTTTCTCATACTTCATTTTATTTTTAATATTGAAGATCTTTGCTCGTAAATCTCTAATAGTTTTTTAGCATTTAAGATCTCTATCAGTTAATATATTATCCTCTGAAGCTTTTAGTTAGAATTTCGCATAAAAATTGGCATGTGTTGTCTTTGAATTTTTACTTTAAATTGAGGATAAGTAGTATAAATATCTCTGAATTTCCAAAATTGAGGTTTAAAAGGTATGAACAAGATTGTTATAATATCTATTTTATTTCCATTCTTTATTCGAATCTCACCCTTCAAGGTATCTTCTATAAAATGCTCAAATACCTCTCATAACACCTATTAAATAGATTAAACAGCCACTTATAATTTCTGATTTGATAGATTATCATTATTATTATCAACTACATAAGAATAACTATTTCAACTTCGGACAGCTTTATTTTTAAATATTTATAATCAACATTATTTTCCAAAATTACTATAGTTCCACCTTCAATCATCATTATTTACATTCAAATTAATATCATCATTCATTATGCCTCGAGCAATAAATATAAATTTTAAAACTTAAACTGAAATTATCATATACTTCTTTAAAACTCACCACGTTTCTTGCTTTCCACACACTTCCAAATATCACTAATTCTTTAATAGCTAAGATGTTACGCAAATCTTAACTTTTCAATAATTTAAAATTTGAAATTTCTCACTTGAATTCATTTTTATCGAAATTAACCTTTCCTTATAATCTACAACCTCATTCAATTCTTAAAAGCCTATATCTTCGGAGTCTACTTTGATTTTGGGCTCTATAAGTCAACTGACAGTCTTTATTTCAATGATATTGATTTGACATATTTCAGGACAATATTTACGTGAACGTTTTTGCTCATTTCAAACTCTTCAAAGCACGCATCCTGAGACTAATTTATACAAATCCACCATTATAATATCATCAACCGTTTCACAATATATTTCTTTATTGCCTTCTATTAAAAATTCTTAAACGAATTTTAAACGAATTTTTCAAAACAAATTCCAACTTAAATTTTTTGTAAGACCTTCTGATCTCTTTTACATTCAATCTTTGAAATTCTTCGATTAAATCATCAAAATTTTAAAAATTTGTAAGTGACAATGTTCTTAATATATAATTTTGGATTCCAGCCAAAAATTCGTCAATACTTTTAATAAGCTTGACTTTCTGCAAGTTTTATTCAAATGCTTTATCAGTTAATGAATACAAATTAATTCTGAATACCCATGCAGACTTATTAGATCTTTGATTTCTACGAAATTTTTTTGCGAAGGGTTGATATCAAGATTTATTAACTTTGAAGAAAGAACAGTTTTAAATAATTACAATTATTGGGTCTATAACTTAAAAACCGGAATTTTTTTAGAACAATTGAGTGTTTATTAAAGAAAATCTTGTACAAT
>JBBMOY011120996.1:0-10602 GCA_037951405.1 Platydemus manokwari
AACAATAATAATAATAATAATAATGATAATAATAATAATAATAATAATAATTGTGATAATAGTAACAATAATAGCAATAATAATAACCGTTATTTATGTAATGATAATAATAACAATAATAATATTAATAACAATGCTTAGTCAAGAATATTAATAGCAATAATATTAGAAAATTTTTTGTCCCTATTAAGCTAAGTTGTGCTATTTATTTAAATAACGAAAAATGTCCTTCTACCTACCTGTGAGATTTTTGGAAAGAATGTTAACTTTCAAAGTTGTTCAGATTTGGATTAATTAAAAGACAAAGCATTATTTATTTGAATTTTCAATTGTTTCTTCAAATCCGCTAATAAATAACGCGGCTTGTTAAGATAATTTCACATTGTAAAGAAAAATCTAACCAATTCCGTGGTAGGAATTTGATTTACTTTGTTTTCCGTTTTTCAATTCTAAAAATCTAATAATAAAACCATAATTATTTATTTTACTATTTTAATTTGCCACTTATCAAATGATAAGTGAACAATGAAATTGAGAAGAGGAAAATTATCTGTCTTCCATTAGCCGAAGAAGTTCGACCGAAGCATCAATTTCAAAATTACAAATATTTGTTACGAATCTCTGTCTTGCATAGATGGTTAGAAATTTGTTTTAAAAATTACATTTTTCTCCTGGAAATATAAGTGTGTTTAATCCATTGCAAATGTTGAATGAGTTGGCAATGAATAGCAGAGCTCAAATAATGAATTTTCAATTTCGATGTTTGAAGAAAAATTTTTGAAATCAACATTTTATTTTCCAAAATAAATTTCCATCTTGAATTACTTGACAATTTCTGCGATATTTTTTTAGAAATAATTTTGTCATTTGTAATATGGTTACAATTTCCAGTTCTATTTGATTGACATTGGGTTATAATTATTTCGTGTTGTGATTCTTTAATCTTTTAATGTGTTCCTGATTGAATGAAACATTGGATTTTTGAAATAATTAATTTTTAAAAGCCATATGTTTGAAATTTGTTTGATATCGCTGTGAATTGAAAAACAGAATATCAGGTAATCGATATTAGATTCAATTGTTCCAGGAAAATGGTGATATTAGCTCATTTTACTAAATCAAATTAATTAAAAACTAAATATAATGAGTGATTTATTTTGGATTTGCTCACAACTACTGTTAGTTTTTTATAAGCAACCTTTATTTGACAAAAACAAACTGTGTTAGTCATCTATTATGATTGGGTAAATGTAATGTTCTATATAATGTATTGAAACTTGATGCTGAAAATTGCTATAATCTGATATAGGAATGATAGAATAATGAATAAAAATAAGAATCGATCAAATTTAGATGGATAAACATGAAATCAGACTCCATACGAACATATCTATAAAATATTGTTGAAAATGGAAACAAATTGTTAAGTAGAGACCAAATCTATTTTACACCTTGAAACCCTAAATTTAGCGCTTTAAGCAAACCTACACAACCATATAGGCATAACAAACAACCAATCACAGCTAGCTTATATGGATAATTTTAATTCAAGACTAGGGCACAGCCATACAGTCACACAAAGGGATTGAGCAATACCGAGTATACTAAATCAATAAATCCAATTGGAACTTGAGAAATAAAAGATCCAATCAAAATGTAAAACAAACGTAATACAAAAATTACACACAAATCTCATGTCCAACTGCCAGTTAGAAGGTAAATTTTAAATTGTGCTTTATGAAATGTTTTATCGAGTTTTTGAAGCGTTTGTATAATATTGATTACCAAGGGCTAATGAAATACAGATTTCAAACTTCGATTCTTTTGGAACCCAACAAAAGCAAGTTACTTACCACAAAAATGACGGTTTTTATCTTTAAAAATTAATAACTTCACTAAAATATTTTATTGATCGAGAATCATTCTATGTAAACTCATTGTTAATGTTTAACTATGAAATAACGTCGATGTAAGTCTTCTATCAGGATTGTTGTAAAATATAAGGTTTGATAATTGAAATACAGACTACTCGGACAATCTCGAGGTCCTTTTCTACCATTAACTATTAAAGAAGACCTGGAATCCACCATGTAACATTTTATTTATCGGTCACATTAACTTTGAATTTGCACTGGGATGTGAGCACAGGTTGTAATTGTTGTCATAATTTTCAATTTTATATTATCATAGCCGACAATACAAACGGAATCGAACGCACCCAATGCCACATGTCGATTATAATATATTCAAAGTTTGTTGCTTTGTGTGACATTCGATTATTATTGTGAGGATTTTTAAATTTAAATTTAAAAACTTTTAAAAATTTAATTTAATTAGATAATCGTAGCTAAATATATAATTTTATGTTCTGACTTTTCCAGTCGTTTTCAATTCGTGCTTTATAAAATACTAGCGGTTTACAATTATTACTCAATCTTATAGTACTGATATTAACAGATTTCGGCTGTCTTTAATGTTTTAGAGAAGATCAAATTCCTTTTACTTAATTTTCATGCCCCTAACTTTTCATTTTTAAAAATTCTAATTTTCAAATTTTTTTATACTTGGATGAAAGAGTAAAACAAATTCTGAAAGAAATGTTATATTTAAATAAACCCTATCTATTATATCAGTGTTTTACAACGAAGTATTCACGATGGTAGACTAAATGGTTTTTTGAACTACTTTTGTGCTCAATTTATTTCTCGTTAGATATGAGATGAAAACAGGGACTGTATCTCTAAAGATTTTTGAACACGGTAAACTCTTTTACGACATTTATTTCAGTTGTTTGTCCTAGATCCATTTAAAATAAACTAATGCTCGATAGGACTTTATTATCTGTGCTTATAATCCGCCTTAATACGCGCACCGATATTTAACGAAATCGTCTCATTATATGTGCCGGTACCTCAAAAGAAATAAAGTAAAATTTAAAAATTTCAATATTCTTCATCATATTTATGAGTATTATTCACATGGAATTTTAAGAATAAGTAGAATGCCATCTTGTTCCACTACGAACAGAATGTTTGTAAAGGGATTTATACCTATAAATTGAAAAAAAATTATGGAAAATATAATCAATGAAATAATTAAATAACATGTAAAATTTTTTTGTTAGACTTTTAATCCTTTTTCAATTCTTTGTCAAGCTTTGTTTGTAAATCTTTTCGAAAGAAAATTTAGTTCCAATAAATAGATAATTGATATGTAGGAACCATAATTATATCCTCCTTTGAATTAATATCAAGTAAAGAAAGATAACTATTCATTTCCATTGATATTGAGATTGTTATTTTAATTTAAAAATATACATAGCTCAATGAAGTCCATTGTAATTTTCATTTAATTATTTCCGAATAAAATGATATGTTATGTACCACATATATAACACGAGCAAAAATTTTACAGGAAAATTACAATTTTTTAGATATATTAATTGGAATTTTCTTTATTAATTGATATGAAATGTAAATTAGAATGATGTAACTTGAATCTTCAATAAAAGTTAATTACAAAACTAATTTGCCGCAGGATTTAGTCTAGAATTCGTGTTTGATAACAGGCTGATGCATCAAGCAAAATTACATCGGTCTCAAATGAGTTACAGATGGACGAATTTTCAATTTAGCTATCGGAAAAAGTGTGTTTATTATTATTGGCAAAATCTAGAAGCTTATGGATATATAGGTGGTTTTCACAAATTTTGTTTTTCTGGTACTCCAAAAACACAAATTTATCAATTAAATATTCGTCCCTTCGTTAGCTCCTACTATTTTATTACAACCGATATTGAAAACAAATTAATTTTATTAACAAGAAAAGTATATCTAAACACAATGTTCAAACAAATTATCGTTTTTTAAAATTATTTTAGAGTTAAATATTAAAATTTTAAAATTCTTATACATTATATGAGATCATTTTATAATAAAAAAATGGGTGATCTATTTAGAAGTTATTTGCGATTTATGGAGTCTTTAATAAAATTCTAATTCATAAACTGAGGCTTCCATGACGTGCAAATGACGGGAAAGAATCGACATTTTAATAAGACAAACATTGTCGAATTCTTCTTTGCTAACTGTCAGTTGTTCGAAAATCATTATAATTAATAATTAATTTCAAGGATTAAGATCCAAAAAACATAAATTAAACCATATCATATTTATAAATATCAATACTCGATTAACATCATCATAATCGTAAAAACATAACCAATTTATTATATATTTTAACTTATTAGTGTAGTAAAATTTGGTTTATTTCAATTATCCAACTAATTAATTCCAGCTCGAATTCTGAAAATCAGATTTGTTTTAATGGAAATTGGGCACATCGAGCGCATATAAAATTTTGGATATAAATTTCGTAACCAAAGTGACCCATTGTTTGTTGAAAACCAGCCCAGTGGAGTGTATTGAGTTGTATTTTGTATTAATATTTTAAAGAACAGAATCGTATTGAGCAATATAAGTCAAATTTAACCAGTCTTGGTTTTATATTGCAAAAACCAGAGGCAAAATCCAGTTATAAGTGAATCCACAATGTCTCATCATTTGTATTTAGTTTTTAAGTGATTTTGTTATTTTTTTCTTACTAAACTTTAATGTACTTTTTTTTATCTCGGTTGTTATCAATATTTGATAAATATCCCCATAATCACTGAAACATATGAGCTTATATCAACTGACTTCGAGTGTATTTAGGAATTTAAATTTAAATTGTCTTTGATTTCAATGAATGCAACATCGTTTCAGTTCATATGTTTCCCTTAATCAGATTTTCAACATTCTCTGACCAATTATTTAGAGTAGCAGTAGTCTTTTGAGACTGACTTCTCGTTAGTCTGGATAATGCTTAGAAAGAAAAAATTACAAATTCATGCCAGCAACCATATCAGTATCTCCCTCCTTATCTGTATACTTCTTGTATTAAAACAAAGCTTGAATCTTATATTTAAAAACTTTGAATTGTAAAACAAGATTTTAAAATAGAATAATCTTATTTCTGTTCGATAAAGCATAAACTTTTTTCAGCTAATAATATTGGACTTGTATTTTTTTTGTAACCTCTCAATGTAGAATAATAATTTAATAATTCGAATTGAAAACTGTAAATTAATTTGCATATTTTTTTAGTTTGACGATAAAAATGAGATTGTCAGTTCTTTTGAGAAACGATTTTTGTTAAGAAACTCTGTTTAATTTATAAGAATAAATTGGAATAGTATGATAATCGAAATAATCGTTATTATTGGAACCTCACTAAAGAAATTTACCAAATGAATCTCAAATGAGTTTGATAAACTCTTTTCATCAAGTTTTTTTTATTTGGATAAACTTAATGATTTTTAGGAGACTGAAGTGGTTAATATTTTAAAAGATATAGTGTTTGAAAAGTAAATTTCGAAAGACTTTTTAATTTCTTTTCTGTCAATAACTTCTAATATTGATAAAATAATTTAAAATAAGAAAGAAAACACGAATTGTTAGATTCTAGAAATTATTAAGGTATGAATTTAATTTTTCTTTTTTGTTTGTGAACCTAATTCTTCTTGATAAATGATTCTGGCCAACATTGCTGGCAAATATCAAACTTAAAATTCGAAATTATTCATTTTGATTAATTTTATGTCCAATCATCTTTGTCGGTCCTAAAACGTATATCAAAATAAAAGGCTATTTTCTATCTATAGCAATGTGACTCGGGATAAAACTCCGGCACTAAACTTTACAAATTAATAAAATAACCTATGACCTATTTGATTTTCTTATCGCCAAATCCGTGTTAAGTGGCAAGAATCAATTGACTCTATATATTACATCAAATCGAAAAACTATAATTTATTTGTGTGAAGATAACTCCGGTAGGTGAACGACAGCAAGTCGACATGAGTATTATCAACCACAAGCAGTGGTGATAATGGACTTGGGAGAAGTGGCGGCAATTGTAACAGCTTTCAAGTAATCAATTATATGATTGTTCTGAAGAATCATTATGGCATATACAATTCATAACCGACTTAAACAATATCGGTCTTATAGCAATGAAAGACACTTCACCCAACTTGAAAACCAACTTATCATTGGACGAATTTTCGCTACAGACAACAGCGTGTGAAGTAGTTTTCTCTGTACTCTATTTTTATTTATCAGATTAAGTAAAACAAAAATCAATTAATTAGATTGATAAAATATGAAGTTATCTTAATAATCAATAAAAAAACATGATGATTTTTATTTATTTGATAATTGTTGAGACTCAATGATTTTATTTTCTTCAATTAAAGATACGAATTATCGATTTATTTTCCTATTTATTTAAATACATCCATTGAAACAAAAATGCCTAATTATTTGAAAATATTTTCTACCTTCAAAACAAAAAAAATCAATCGAAATTAGATGTGTTTCACCTAATTTTTCTCCAATAATTGATCTCGACTTGTATAATTTGACAATTAAGTAAGTCAGTGATTGTTGTGGATGTGTTTTCGTGATACTCAAATTATGCAGCTGTATTGAGCAAATCACAATTAAAATGATAAACAATTGAAAATTCTATCACAAAACCACTTGATTCGTAAATAAATTAATTTATATTATTTTTCGTAAATTGATTGAAAAACTTATAATACTATCGATACCAAATCGCTCAATAAACGACCTTTCCAAGCGGATATCAATAATTAAGAATGATGAATAATACACTAGAATGTACTATCATTACAAGAAAATCACCCTCTCTATTCTAGATTGAAATCTTTTATACAACAGAAATAAATTTTCAGCCCGGCATTTACTCAACATATTCAATTTATTTCTACAACTCTTAAAACGTCAAATTGCTAAAATTTTCTCTGCGTTTTTTTCCCATTGATACAATTCTGGGCAGCAAAATTTTTGACGTCATCGGGCTATTTGATGAATAAGGAAAATACGGTTTTCTACTTCAGTGAGCAGATGGTAGAAAATATTTTGTATATACTACTTTCAAGTTTTACCAAAATAAATTCAGAATTGATAATAATCACTAATATTTTGAGCACATCAAGAACTCCTCTTACATTACGGATTTTGTTTTTAGACAACAATTACGAAAACGAAAGTGTCGATGAATCGAATTTGTTTAATCGTTTTCATTATATCGTTCAATTTTTTCCATTTATCCTCTATTCCTCGCAAGAAAAGTCCAACCGTTCTGAAAAAGGATTTAATAATTAATCAAATATTTGATTCGAAAATCTACAAGAAGCACGAACGTCCCAGTGAACGTGATCAAACTGATGTAAAAGTCTTCATGAAAGTATTAGCAATCAATTCTGTAAGTGTTACAAAAATGGAATATTCAATAGATCTCTATCTGCGTCAAGAATGGAAGGATCAACGATTGTCATGGATTACTTTGAAAGAGTTTCGATCGTTTAACAATAATATTGTGTCACCCTCGTTGAAAAAAAAGGTCTGGTTACCGGATCTATTTTTTAGAAATGGCAAAGAAGGATATGTTCATCAAATGACCCTTCCCAACTACCTTATGAGACTATATCCAACTGGAAAGATTCTGTACAGCCAGAAAATAACGATGAGATTTTCTTGTGAAATGAACTTACAAACATTCCCCATGGATACACAGGAATGTCTGATAAATATCGGTAGCTATGGATATACTGTAGATGAAGTCAAATTCAGCTGGAAAGAAGAAGATGCTATGGTGATACCACATGGACTACAGATTTCAGAATTCAATTCACCCAACCATGCCCAGACGACTGACTGTACGAACGATTCAAGTACGTCTACCGGTGCATATGCTTGTTTAAAAGCGAAATTTATTCTACAAAGACAGTTGGGATCCTATTTGGTAAGTACATTTGTACCAAGTATACTGATAGTAATGGTATCGTGGTTAAATTTTTGGATAAATGTCGAATCAGTCCCTGCCCGTGTAACTTTGGGACTTGTAACCTTATTGGGAATGTTGACTCAAGCGACGGGAATTTCGTCAACCTTACCTCGAGTTAGTTACATTAAAGCAATCGATGTATGGGTTATTGCTTGTATAATGTTTGTGATTGGCGCTTTATTAGAATACGCTGTAGCCAGCACTCTTGCCAGAAAGAAAAAGTCCAACGGTTGGGAGAAGGATGTCAGAGAAATCGTGAGGCATGAATTAGCTCGTTGGTGTTCTGCATGTCAAAGACAACAATTCTTTCAACTTCAAGAGCAAAATGCTCTGGATAGAAACAGATTGGAATTTTGTTCGGAAATGGAATCCTTGTTAATAACCCATGCTTTAGATGCCCACAAAGGAAAGAAATCAATAAAAACCACCCCAACTGAAGATTCTGACATTGACAGTTACAGTCGTTTTCTTTTCCCAGCCTGTTTTCTTTTATATAATTGTTTTTATTGGTTATACTATTTAGTATTAGTTCGTTACGCTCAGAATGTTTCTTAATATATGTATTCTGGAACAATTGTTTTTTTACTGTTTTAGATTATTTTAGACTATTCATGTAAATAGAGTGTTGAAATTTTATTCTCAGATTTAGATAATTTCACCTTGAAATATTTTAATAGTAATGATAATAAATAGTTCATTTATTTGCTTGGATTATCGTCTAATCTATACAGAACGATGTAATAATATGATAAATAAATTCAATGATAAAGAAAGATTTTATTTGAGAAAGAAATTCATGAATTAAATATTCCATTTTTAGTATTTTATTAAAATTATGTTGAAGGTGCATAACAAAGTCTGCAAAAATATAATTGAATATTAAGTAAGATTTAATTCATAGTTTAGATTCAGTGTATTTCATATACTTTTCCAATAAAACCAAAATGAAAAAAACTAATATTTTCTTAAGCATAACAAACTGATTTTGGTAGAAAAATTTCAAAATTTATTTTCGAAACACACCCAAATAAATTTAATTAGTGACTTCTGGTTGAATGACAATTTTAATTGTGGTATTAGCTAACAAAGTTTTTACAAAATTAAAATTCTAAATATTATTCATTAACATTAACAAAAAAAATTCTTTTAGACGTTGGTAATGTTTTTTTTTCGTTTTGATTGTTTGATAAATTATTGAACTTTTCTTTATGAATAATTTTGAAAGTTTATTTCCAGAGGGAATCGGTCTATTATATTTGTTTATAGCATAGAAATTAATCTATTTATTTAAAAATGCTCGAAGTGTTCCATGCCTCCGGATATTAAAACAAATTGGTTGGAAATAGAAATTTCAATCCTTCATTTTTATTGTAATTAATATAATATGTGATTGATTCAATTATTCGTCAATATCTAAGTTAATCGATACTGTTTAAAATATTCAAAGCAATTTGATTCCATCACATTGAATTTACAAATTTATTCCTATAGACTATCTCTGATTAATTTAGTGGATTGGAATTGGAGAAATATGAATGGATTTTTGAGTTGTGATTACAAATTAAGCATTCTGATTATTTTATTCTGATATCTAATCGTTAGTGAAAAATGTAAATTGGAAAATCACTAAAAATTTATATAAATGATAACGATTGAATATTTTGTTACGATATTGAATTCAAATTTGATAAAAAATGCGCAATAAAGAGAAATGATATAATGAAATACAAATCGGAAGCAAATCCAAAATCGATCGTGACTTTTCCCATGGGCATTTAGTTGATGGTCTATGAATTTTACAATGAAAAATTGTCATTTATTAATTAAGATTTACAGCATTTTAATTTCAATTCGCGACAACTTTATTTGAATTAAACTTAATTTTTTTGTATGATAATAGTCTACAGTTCAATTCTAAATGGTCACGGTTAAATTTTTATTGACTTGTTTAACATAACAAAAATCTAAGAATTTTATCACAGGTAAGTATTTATAGCGCTATCATAAAACAATATTTATAACAAGAAATGGCGAGTTAAATAAAAATCGACTTTTCTTTAAATTTCTTTGTGATTTTTATATCACTTTAATAGACGCATTAATATTGGTGTGAGAATTTTATGGATATGAAGCCAAAATTCAATGTTATCGTTACCCATTAATGAGTGAACATAAGGCTGAGTAGAATCATTGGAATCGATGAATAGAAAGGACTTTAAAAATGATCAGCAAGAATAACGTTTAGTTCATCTAAGATAATCTTAATCTGGGTTATACTATTTTTTTGAAATTTAATATTTAGATTAATTCATAATAAGGTTTTTCGTCGAAGTTGAAACATTTAGTGGTTTCTTTATTAATACAATCATCTGCATTTTCAGTAATTTCAAATGATTAGCTTTTTTAAGTCTTATAATATTTAAAATTTTCGTGTTTAATGTTTAGTTTAAAATGAGCACACTGATTGATTTTATTGAGTAATTATTTAATTCACACACACGTCAAAACATTCACAAAAAACAGTACAATTTGTATTTTTTCTCTAATTATGTTCAAATTAAACTTTGGAACTTCCTTTCAATTAATCAATTTATTCATTCATTGAATCAGCTGAGTATAACCTTAAAATTTCGATTTGATAAAAGATGTCGCTGGGAGTATTGCTTGCATATAATGTCGTATGGTAATACT
>JBBMOY011121107.1:0-10601 GCA_037951405.1 Platydemus manokwari
TTCAACAATAATAATTGGGAAAACGCCTTAATGTATACTAATTAAGACCGGGTTAAACATCTTGTCGACCAGTATAATCTATTTTTACTATATTTTACTGTTTAATATGAAATGATTCTCCAATGCCAGAATTTATTGTTGTAAATAAACCAACTCCAGCACCACAATATCAAGCAATTGTAAGTAAAATTCCAAAACCTGAAAGAACTGGTAAAATAATTGATATTATAGTTAAAGCTCCAACAGATGTTAAAATAAAATACTTAAGACCACTATCAAATTTTGTCTATTTATTTTTTAACTCATTATAATGACTTAATAATTCCTCTAAAACTTTTTGCTCATTCAAATAATTTTCAATTCTAAGTTTATTAATATTTAATTATAATAAATCATTTTCATAATTTAAATACATCGGAGCACTTGGATTGTAATCATTTGGGTTATTATTAGAGTATTCTTCAAGTGTGGGGTAGGAATTCTTTTGAATGGAGTTTGTTAGAACATAGTTCCCCTCCTTCTCTTTTATTTGATCCAAACTATTCGAACCAAGTTCCTTCACCTCCATTTTTAAGAAAAATTAATGGAAAGAAAGGAGAAGGGAAGGGAAGGAACTTCGTTCAACTTCGTTCGAAAAAAAAGAATTTCATTCGATTTCATCAACTTTGTTCAACAGAATTTAATTTATGCTATAGCTTACGTTGTTTAATAATACAACAAGTCGGGATAATTTTCTGCAAATAATTCTATGATTTCATTTTTGTCTTAACTAGTTTAAATAACGTTCAATTATTACAAATTCCAAGAGATTGCTCTTTGATGGTCTATCCGGAAATATTATACCAATAAATAAAATAATTTTATATGGTTTATCAAATTCTTTAAGTTTTTTTATCATTTCAGTAGATGCAATACTTTCCATTTTTTGATTTTTTATTAAACTCATAAATTAATAATCTAGGTTTTTTAGACATTAAATCCTATTTCTTTCGAAGGTAAGGAAAAGAACATTTATCAATACATAAATACGCTGCCCCATGATTACTATCCAAGAAGACAGTTCCATCTTTTGTTCCAATACAACTTCCTTGTCCACTAACATATTGAACAAGAAATATAAAATTAAATCTCTCTAATTTACATCCCACATACTCTTTAGGAAATTTAGGTTCATAAGTAAAATTACCATCAACTCCTATATTATTACTTTCACTATTATAAAATTCCTCAAAACTATACTACAGATCTATATTGTGTTTATTAATTATCTTGAGATATTTTAGAAAATTTTTTGATGGATTACCATTAAAAACAGATTTTCATTTATATCACAACTAATATTATTCTTCCCTTTCGTTGTACAGATAAATTTCTTTTCTATCCCCTCGTCAAAAATACTAACATTAATTGGTTTTCTTAAATCAATGAAAGCTTCTTTCAATATTTTTATATACGGTAAAATCCCGAGTATAAGCTGCAGCTAATACGTACATAACGGCAACATTTTTGAATTGCAGCTAATATGATGTGCAGCTTATACAACTAGAAAACAATTCAAATCGAAGATAAGATTATTTATTTCAATTTTCAACATCACACTCCTCAAAACCAAAAATGTCATCTGCATCTAATACGCGCTGCAGTTTGTACTCGGGATTTTACAGTTTTTATAAAAATGTCATCTGCAGCTGATACGCGCTGCAGCTTATACTCGGGATTTTACAGTAATTTATATTTTTAAAGATATTATTTCATTTTTTTCTAATTCCACCTCAGTCAGAACACCAAGTTTTTTCTTTATCATCCCTATAAATTCAGCTTCTATTTTTCCTTCCATGAGTTTTAAACTTTTAAAGTTTTCGGATATTAATTTTATTTCTTTTTCATTTATTTTTTTTATTATCATTTACCAATGTAAATAACGATTAAAATTACCTTTAAAATAACAGATCAAAATAGGAATTTAATAAAATTTTGCGGAGAAAAAATATCTTTGAGAATTCATTTCAAACAAGTTTGAACGAAGTTTTCCCAGTTATTTTTTTTTTATTTTTTAAAAACTGGATTTAATAAATTTTTTAGCTAAATATGGTGTTAATATAATAATAATAATAATACATATATAAGGAGTGAAAATAGAGAAATCTTTTTGAGTTTGGCAGACTTGATAAGATGCACACCAATTTTTTATATTTACTTTCATATTTCTCCCGAAGTATTTCTTAGCCGTGAATGCGTTTTCCTGGCAGATAAGTGGTCCCCTAAGGTGGCATCATGATACTCAAGTAGCAAGGTATCTTGTAGCGATTGTGATACGATAAAAGTGTGCGTGTCCGCTCTTGTATTTTCAAAATATCTCTTTCGAGTGCAATTTGATTCCTATATTTTTAATAAATTTTGGACATTAATCACTTGGCAATTTCTCCATCTCGGTGGGGGATTATCTATGTGAATCAAATATTTTCTTATAGCTTCATCTTCCTTTTGTAATCGCCTAATATCTGGATTCTGCCCTAATGAATGGACGGAAAGAAAAACGTTATTATTCTCTAGCGGGATCTGCTCTGGATAATGCGTCTACATTTGAATTTGTTTTGCCTTTTCTGTAACAGATACTTCTAAAGGTTAAGTGACTTGAGTCTAGGCGTTGTAAGAGACACTAGAGACCGTTGATAAAAACTAGAAACCGCTCTACTGCTTAGACTATTGCCAATGCTTCTAATTCAATATCGACATTGTTATCCACTTAAACTAGAACTCATCCGATGGCGTAACTATTTACATCCGTCAAAATGATAAAAGGTTTACTCACGTCCGAGTGCCTGAGAATGTGTTAGGCAATGAGGCTTTGTTTCAATGCCATGAATGCTTATTCCTGTTCAGGTCCTCATCAAAGTGTTTTGTCCTTCTGTAGTAATTCGTTTAATAGACTAGCTATGACCGCACAATTGCGCATAAATTTTTTATAATAATTTACTAATTCGAGAGACAATTGAATGTGTTTGCTCATTTTTAGTTTGAGATACAACTCAATCTTAGTAATGCATGCTCTATTCGGTTTGACACCTTGCCCGAATGAAATGTGTCATAAATATTTAACTTCCTTCTTCACCTATTTGCATTTTGTAGGCTTCAATTTTACACAAGTCATGATAACTTTCTTCAGCACTTCTTCTATGTCTCGAATATGTTCATCGAAACCATTGGAGAAAACGATAACATCATCATTGTACACCATTGTGTGGTGTGTCTATTAATTCATAGAACGTTAAAAAGTTGCAGGGGCTCCAATAAGTGGTATATTATAGGACGTATTCTTTGAAACATTTACGCCTGTACTCAAAAATTCGAAATATTTCACTCTCTTTGGAGGTCCAAAAAAGTAATTTTTATTATCATTGTAAACGTTTTATGCCTATTGATAAAATACTCTGCATGTCATCATTTTTACTTTTTATTGTTGATGTTTTAAAATATAGATATATTTGGTGTTCCTGATATGCATGAGTAGCTAATCTGATTTCCAGAACTAGTCAATTTATGTATGCTTAATATACTACTCAGAACCAAGAATTAATAATTAAAGTTCTAGTTGAAATAAATATACTTTGCTTTTAGCTAAATTTTTTCATATCATAAAAAACAATGAGCATTTATAATTTCAATACAGATTTTTAGTCCAGGTTTTCTTACATCTTTTTTTGACATGTCTTAGGGAAGACATTGGGATAATGAAAAAATGTTTGTTTCAGAGAAAGCCGTTATTGTTTGATGGCTTCTACTAATGGGCGTCGTTAGAAAAGATTAAGAACCATAAGCATTCTTGAAAATATCATAAATAAGCTTGATAAATAAGTTCAGATTTAGAAGCAGGAACCGCATATTTCTATGCAAAAGATTTGATGATAAAAACTGATTGGAAGAATAAGGTAAAATATGACGTAATCTAAAGTTATTAAATTGATATTGAAATTTAACATTTGATGAATACAGATTAAAATTATTTAAGACTTCAAGCACAGAATTTGGCATAAATATTTTCAAAATAATGTAACTCACATTTTCCCAAATGAATATTGATCACAAAATTTCTTAACAAATAAATTTTTCTGCTTTTTAAGTTGAAAATCTATTGTTATAATTTTAGTTTTAATGCCAAAATATCCACTGCCTTGTTCAAATATTTATGAAAACAATAGCAGTATCTTTACCAACGTTCCTTTTGTTCATCTTTGAATTGGTTCGAAAAATACGCATAAATTTCTTCATTCATATATCATTTCTGTTCTCAATTAAACAAGCCAAGATATAGAGGAGCATTTTTATTAGAATAGTAATAGCACTGAAATGTGCATGTTATATAATATCGGTTATATCGAAACAATGAGCTTGGTTTTATTGCTTAAAAAACATATCAAGCAAATATTTTAAAAATAAATCTTCATGTTGTTAAAGGGGCTCATTTATGATATTTTATTCATTCTGCAATGTTGGCATTAAAAATTAGTGATACAAATTTAAATGTTTCTATTTATTATTCCATGACAACACATTCACAATTACCCATTGCACATTAGTTATTAGATATGGCATTGTCCAACATATGAAATAATGAATTTCACGACACACATAATTTGTCATTGTTCATACAAATAAAATGAACATTTAAATGTCTTTGAATGAAATCAATTATTCGTGTTCGAACCCTTCAAATACATTTAAAGGTTGAATTAAAAGTTATTCTGCGACACCATGTCAAGTCCAGCAGGATTTTATATATTTTATTATATTATAATCAGCGATATATAAATGGTTTATTTGTTAATAGCTTTATCAATGTGATTAATGAAAAGAAAGTGAAGGTCACTGTACAAATTGAGGCATGATTTGACTATTTTTGACAGAAAAACCTCGGGATCACATCGTTAATGAACAATTGCAGAACGATTTTAAAGCCAGTAGAGAGTTGGAAAATTCAATTCAGGGAAAATTGTTATGATAACACATTTATTCTATAATTTAAAAATAAATTATGATGAGTGGAACTGTTCTGGAGTTATATTTCTTTCAATGTTTACTCAATAGGAGTCTCATTCTGTTATGTTGCGATAAAATAATAAGCATATTGATATTAAAATTCGACTTAGTTTTTCATTAGTTTTGCTAGATTTGACCACCCTAAATTAACACGCCAGGTAAATGTTGTAACCCAATTATACCCAATTGAACAGCTCTGAAAATAAGCAACAAAACAGTAAAAACGTATTAATTAATTAGTTTATTGGTTTAATTAATTTCATTAATAATTCTTACGCTAAAAAAGTATTTCAAATGAGCATTTCATAAGGATCATTTAGAGTTCCTGTTGTCAACGAGTTGTCGCTTCATTTCTTCAAACACTAAATATGTATGGACTTGAGTCTAGGAAGAGTTTCTTTGGTAATTAAGATGTTAATATCTAATCATATTAAACTGGCATATCAAGTAAAAGCACAAGTTAAAATCAATAAATATAATAATAACAATAATCAATGAACATAAACTCAATAAAAATAATAAATAATAATATTAAGCTTTTAATTAAATTTCACCATAAAGTGTAAAAAATAAATTTATTATTAAAATCAATAATAGATTTTTATCCAGTAAATTTTTTAAATCCAATTGATTATATGTTTTCATTGCATCCACACAATATTTGACCCCCTTTATTTGTGCAGTTCAGGTAATCATCATGTTATTCTCCTTCAATATCTTTGCTAATTGCTTAGAAAATGAAATGATAAAAAAGTGATTTCAAACTGAATTATTATAACGATAATTATAATTCTTATTAATTTGTAAAAAGATTTTTTAATTCAAAAGATTTAGCGAAGGTTATATTTAAGTGAATCGAATTAATTTTTAAAATAACGTCAAAAAATCAATAAAATGCAATGACTGATTTCAAAATGATAAGCCACTTGATCAAATAATCGATGGCATGTATACGTCCCAACTTGAAAAATAATAATAAAATGATAATATTAATAATATATTAATAATATTATAATCAATAGTTTTACATATTTCACAATCAGCTCAGGCTCTCACTTAAATTGCACTTTGAACTAAGATTGTTCCAAATAAAATTTAAATTTACAAATCGATAATTAAATAAATGGAATTATTATTAAATCGAAAAATGAATAAATCTATAAAAAATATTGAGTAGCTTAGAAACTTATTATTGATCTCAATTAATCAATTTTTAAAATATTTCATTCATCGTGACTTCCGCTAATAAACAGAACAAAGTAATTAATTGTTGATTAGTTAGTCCCCATTATCGGTATGATTAAAACTAAAAATACGGAACAATGATTGTGTCGGTTACGTAATAATTGAAGGCTCAATTACATGAATATGATAACAGACAACAATCATTCGCTGTTTGTAACTCCATTTATATAAATACGAGATTATTAAATATAATTTATTAAATTATCATCGTGACCAATAAAATTCGACATGACCACCGAATCATCTGAAATTGTTCAAGGTATTCCAGTAGTTCAATCAACTGAAATGAGAGAAGAAGTCGATAATCAACACAATGATGAAATTAATGAAATAGATGACCAAGTAAGAGAAATTGATTTGAATGATACAGCTGAAATAAATGAAGTGGAAAAACCTGTTGACGAAGAACCCACAAATGTTGCCGAAATTGTTGAAGAATTGAACCAGATTGATGAATGTAATGATATCGGTTCTGAACAAATCAACGAACCAAATGAAGTTATCAAGGAAATCCAAAACGATCATCCATCAGGTGACGAGACAAATGAAATAAACGAAATCGAACAAATTATAGAAGAAACAAAAAATGTGAATGAAATTGTTGAAGAAAAATCCGAAGGCAGTGATTTGAAAAGCAATGATTTTGATGAATCAAGCGAAACGAAAGAAATAATCGATGAAAAGCAAACCAATGATGAAGTTGATGAAGAGACGAAAGAGAAAGATGAATCTCAAGAAGCAGTTTCTGATCAGCCAACTGAAGCATAAATCGAATAAAATATTCTTTGAATAAATGTATTGATTCGTAAATATGTGATTTGAATATATAATTTAATATTAAAAATCGATGATATGTGTTGTGATTTGAATGAATGATTTGATATTGATTGTTGATGGAGGTGAAATGATGAGAAATATCGATAACAAATCAATAAATAAAATATATTTATCTGAATATATATTGTTATCATTAGATTAGAATTGATTAGAAACGTTGTTGAAATTTGTTTTAATGATTGGAATGATTTATTCAAATGTTGACAATTATTTGAATTAAATGGTGATGACATTGTTGGTGTTTTCCATGAGTTATTCATTTATTTATACAACAGACCGAGATACGTTTTGGATGTCGGGGATATAAATTCCTGCTTTATTTCAAAAATAATTCGCTAATAACTCAAACTATTTATTGATTAATAAAATCATTGCTTTTACGCAACATCTTCATAAGTTTAACTAAATGATCGAATATCGATTTAATCGATTTATTTTAAAATATATTTTTAAGCAAGAAATTTTTTTTATAATTATAAATAAATATAATTATTTAATAATATATCTCCAATAGCAATGAATGAACTATTTGTTGATAATCAATGAATTCACTTCGATAACAGATTTATCTTAATGCTATGCTTGAATCATGGAGTCGAATAATATCCTCCTAAATAAATAAGTGCATTTGAATTTTATCTAATTTTATAGCTGAGATTTTTCGATATTTTTTGACTTGTATTTACTTTATATTTTTAAAATAATTTTTTTACTTAAGAAGTCCTTGATAAAGAAGACCTATTAATAGCAATTTTGTTCATTCCAGAAATTATCGATAAAGCTAAGCAATTAATTTTCTGCTACGAGTATCCTTAATTGTGGCAGGTTCTTTCAGAGCTGCATTTAGTTATTGCAATGACTATTGTTTTAAAAGTCACTATATCTGTTATCATCAATAAATCCAATCATAAACTTGAAACATAACCCCTTGAAACATGTAATTCCTTCAAATCTGAAAATCCTTAAATTCCAATAATAATTATCAACAATAATCAAGAACAAAACTATTCTTTCTAAACTGTGTTTGAAGGTGACCAATTCTATATCAATTTAATGTCAAACGAAATTTGAAAAACTAATTGTTATAGAGTACACGTGTGAATTGAATTTAAAAATCGATAACTTTAAACTTTATCAAAAATTATTTCAACTAATAAATAAGGAGATTTGTTTTAATTACATTCTGTTCATTATTATATTTTAAAATTATTATTATATTAGCATTGGGTGATCTGTAGGTGAGCTGTTCTCTAGTTCATCTAATTTTTTTATTAATAGTAAGTTACCTTTAAACTTAAATGATTATTTGTAGACCTTTAAATGTGTCAGTTGTGTAAATAAAATTTTAAAGATGTTTTTCCTATTTGTAGTACAAAATCTAATTAACCAATCGGTTCAAAGAACTGAACAGTTGACCAATTTATCGAAAAACTGAAATTATGATGTAAAATATTTGTACCAACAAAACAAACCATCTAATAAACTTCTCAAGGTAAATAGCGAAATGGTTGCAATTAATCTGAATTCAGGTCGACGACGTTATTATTTCTCCAAATTTCAAAATGATGTTCGCAATAAAGCTGAGAAGGTCAGTCTTGACGGATATATTTAGGAACCAAAAACAATAAATATTAAACTAGAAAAATACCTTGACAACAAAGTCTACATAAATACCTGCAATTCATTTTCCACTGAATCTCTTTAGCTAATAAATCAAATTCCAAAGTTCCATAACGAATTATATTTTTAGTGTTTTCTATTATTTTCGTAAATTTACTTTCAAAGTTTTTTAACGGATAAATTATTGAATGCATTATGATAAAACTTTCCCAATATGATTTCCCATATATTACAGTTCAATATTCGATCACCCTGTCTAACAAATCATTGAAATATGTAATCATTAGTTTGCCCTATTTTAATACTTTTTCTAAAGACAGAAAAATCATTTTTGAGATTTTATCATTTGAG
The DNA here is from genome assembly GCA_037951405.1 of Platydemus manokwari. Classification (NCBI taxonomy): domain Eukaryota; kingdom Metazoa; phylum Platyhelminthes; order Tricladida; family Geoplanidae; genus Platydemus; species Platydemus manokwari. Next base: position 9,091 of record JBBMOY011121107.1, read on the forward strand.
ATTTTATCAATGCTGAGGATAAAAATAATCTTATGAGTGTTCTATTGAAATACAGAGATAGTTTTAGTACAGATCCAGAGGACTTAAGAAAATGGGAGATCGTGAAATAAAATATCAAAACAAGCGTTGACAACCAATAGCTATCAAATCTCGTAGAATTCTATTGGGGTTAGAAGACGAAGCTAAACATCTAATAGATTGGATGTTGGAATCAAACGTTATTAGTCCAAGTAATTCAGCATGGAATTTCCCAATAGTGCTAGTCAGGAAAAAAGATGGAATGACTAGAATGTACGTAGATTATAAGAAGCTAAATGTAGCTGCATCTAGACCAATTATTCTTATGCCAAATTCCGAAGAAATATTCAATGCTGTACAAGGATTTAAATATTTTTCAACAATAGATTTGACGAATGAATATCATCAAGTTGAATTGAAGGAAGAAGCAAAAGAAAAAGCAGCATTCAGCACTAGATATGGACAGTTTCAGTTTAATCGATTGCCTTTTGGATTATGTTCACCACCTGCAACTTTTCAGAAACTAATGAATGTCGTGTTGAATACTAAAATTTGAACAAACTGTGTAATCTATCTAGATGATATTCTGATATTTGGAAGAAGAGTCAAAGAACACAATGGAAGGTTGGAAAGAATTTTGAATCGAATCGATGTGGCTGTGTTAAAAATGGCTCCAAAAATGTTTTTTCTTAAGAAAAGAAATTAAGTATCTGGGACACGTGATTGACGAATAAAAAATTGGTTAAAACCTCAATGGTTTAAGGAACTACAGGAATTTTTGGGATTATGTGGTTATTATAGGCGGTTTATAAAAGTTTTGCTGGTATTACCTAACCGTCATACCAATTACTGAAGAAAGAGAGTAGATTTGAGTGGAACAAATTAGCAACTGCATCTTTTCACAAATTAAAAGCAATAATTTCATCCAAAGAAGAAAAATATGTTTTGGATACTGATTCATCTTTCGGTGCTATAGGAGCCGCTCTTTCTTAAATACAAAACAGTAAAGAAGGAGTGATAGTGTGTGCATCAAGAATATTGACAAAAGCACAGTGTAAATATTTTATAACAAGAAAAGAGTTTCTAGTCATCTATGTGTTTGTTAAAACATTTAAGCAATACTTATATTGTAAGACATTTATCGTCAGAACTGATCATGCAGTTCTGAAATGATTACTGATTTGGGATTCTCGAAATACATCACAATATTGTATATGGAAAGCAGAGCTATAAATATTTGAAATAGAAATAGAATATCGAAATGGCAAAGAACACATCAATACAAATGCCATATCACGATTTTCACATTGTGAGCAATGCTTTATAAAGCACCAAAACCCACAAAAAAGGCTTAAAATAAAGGTGGACTATGGTAAAAGCGCAGTATCATGTAACGAAGATGAGAAGGTTTTGTGTCGAGTGGAACAAGAGAAGTTTTTATATCAGAATAAAGATGAAGAATTGAAAATGGTGATAAATGCAATTCTCAGCGG
>JBBMOY011121218.1:0-10601 GCA_037951405.1 Platydemus manokwari
TATGATTATGATTATGATTATGATTATTATTATTATTATTATTATTATTATTATTATTATTATTATTATTATTATTACTAAATTATGGTTCACACACAGGGATTTCCCAAGAATTTGAAAATTTGGAACTTAAATAACCTTGTCAAATAATTTTAGAATACGAAAAAATGTAAACGAAATACGGATAAATGAGATTCTGGATGAAGAAAAATAAAAAATCGAGATTATTGATAACAGACATAAATTCCGCTATGAAACAGATATTATAGAAGTAAATATTGAGATTTTAAAATCCAGAAGAAAATGTATAAAGCAAATAAGGAATCTGGTAAATAAAATCAAAATTTGAGGTAAATAATAATTAAAATATTAAGGGGTAATAAAAGCAATTTTGAAAAAAGCCAAATATTTCGGCAATAAAAATTATAAAATCTCACTCCAGAAATAAAGTATTAATTATAAAAATTATACATTAATTTTTTGATCAGGTTCTCTGAATATACAAAAACCTATCCGGTTTATTGTTATGGAGTTAACATAGTTTATATAAAATAATATTTAAAATATTAAAAATTTATTTTTAAGGAAAGCAACATTTAAATTATTATTATTAACCCAATATTTTTTTAATATTTAGATTTTAAAATATTATAATAAAATTCACACAATAATAATTTACGGAAATCAAAAATGGAAAATCCTAAATAAATTGGTTTATTTAAATTCTTTTATTCCTTATGATTATGAATTGGAAATATTTTCTCACTAAATTTTGTAAATAAATTGGTTTTGTACTTTGTTCTTTAGATATAATAGCATCAGTAAATAGTTTTATATTGTCTCGTTTTCTAATATTTTTTATTTTTTTCTTGAGAAATGTATTATTCATTATTTTCCAAATATCTTTTTCAAAATCACTTGTTTCTTTAGTTCTTAGACTTGTATTTGATTCAATGTATTATTTCAATAATGATTAAACAATAATCTTACGTTTGCTCGTTTGAAGTGCTTTTAAATAAACAGTTTATTAAAATTTGTTTTAGGTAATTAATTTTGAAAATACCTTTTATAGAAATTTTAACCAGTTAGTTTATATTTATCTATAAATTATAGATTTACAAACAAATTATGTAATAAATATTTCTTTTGAACATTTTATATTACTCAAAAGAAAGCACCAGTCATTTCTTGTATGTGAATCAATAACTACTAAAACATTATTTTTATTCTTTAATTTATTTTCAGGCACTATAAAAGTGTCAACTTTATAAAAGGAGTTTTATTTTTACAAAAAAATATATAAAATAAATAAACAGGATGGCATTAAGTATAATATTTATTCAAAAACCTCATTTGCAATTCCTTATTGTATGTAATCTCTTTCAAATTAGAACCTTTTAATGTCTGAGTTGTCGTAATTGTCTATCTGTATCTAAATCAATTTGTAGAATACGTTATGTACTTTTTGCTTCTTTAATTGACGACTGAGTTAATAATATGATTATTTTATTGTAAAAGGACTTTCAGAAAATAAATACGGTAAGTTAGGGAACAGATAATAGCGATATATAATTAGAAGAAGTAATATTTATTTTATTTATTAAACACTACTTACAAATGTATTCTCCATTTCTAGAGACAATTTAAATAAAAACATGAAAATAATTTCAGTTTTGGGTTGTCATAAAATTCATTTTATCTATCACAAGTCACAAATATATTGATCTTTTAAGAAATCTAATAAGTTATTCAATAAAGCGATCAAATATCTTCGAAATAATTTTAATAACCAGAATTGAAAGTGAATATTCAAACACTAGTGTGTATGCGTAATCGATATCAAAGTTAATTTTCAAGTCAAATATTTCGATTTCAAAATTCACAAAGCACCTCCAGAATATATTTAGAATGTAAATTATGAGCCCGCAACAACCCTCATATTTTGATGAATATAACAGTTTTTTAAAAAGCATAATTTTATTCGTATTTTGAAGTGAAGAATGGTAAAAGTTAGTTCATTGCAAATTATTATTTCAGATAACAATTATAAACATAATAATATTTTTATAATAATTATTGAATATTTTTCCTGGTTATATTGTATCTCTTTTCTAGCTAATACATGATAATAATCACAATAGTAACTTACAATATCACTTATTATAGAAATATATTTTTAAATTATTATTGATGAACAGAAGCTTTTCGATGCATTTATTTCGCGTAGAATCTCAATTTATGAAGTTTATAGACAGTTTATAGACAGATAGATAGAGAGATAGATAACAAAATATTTATCGTTGATATAAAGGGGCATTATGATTGATTTAAATGCATCAAATTTCCACACAAATATTACACGCTATAATCCATGTGAACTTCTTCATATTCTTTTATTAAACCATAAATTTATTTTAAAAACTGTAAATAAATATTTATTGCTTTCTCATTGGTGAAATTTATTTCAAAGAAAAGAAATATGTTTCCAATAGAAAAGAGATTGAATGACTTATTTATATTTCAATTGGAATGTCAAATTCAATATTGAATGATTTGATGCGATGTGTTTAGTGTAATTCGTATGTTGATCAATACACGGAGAAATATATTTATCTTCGTATTGATGTCAAGTATTTTTTGTTGTTTATATTGTCCGAACAGTAATATCAAATCAATATTCAGAGGCTTATCTTATTCTGGATATTACTTGTAACAATGGCTAGAACATTTCAATGTTCGGAAAAGATTGAATGTTAGTTTATCGATTTATTTTAGATTAGATTGTTGGTGTTATTGATTTATTAGGTAAAAAGAAATCAGATATGACAATCATTGATACTTGTGAAAAGTGTTGCTCACGTCAATGTTCACAGGTGGCACAAACAGTTGCTTTTATATGTTTGTGATAGAAATATATTGGTCAATTTTTTATTGACAAGAATAATTTTTGTACTACGAAGCATTAAATTGAAATATATGACACCTGCGGTTTTCTCATTGTTTTATTGTAATTTTTATTTATGGAATTAAAATTTATATCTTAATTTGATTTTAAAAATATAATTGTTTTTAAATTAAATTTTATGATTCTTTTAATCGATAATTAATGCTCATTATGAAAAGATGTCATTTATATTTTCAAATCGTGTTATTGAATTAACTGTTTCATTAAATATTTACTTCAATTTGAAAAAAGAACTATAGTGAGTGTTAGTAGCAGCTTTCAACAAAAGAAATCATTATTACAATTTTCTAAATTTTATTTAATAACAAATTTCGGGCGAAATTACTTAAATGACTTTATTTAAAAAAATTAAAAATAAATGATATTTTAAAATATTAATCTCCATAATTTATTAAATTATTTAAAATCCTAATTGAAAGGTTTTTATTTCAAATTATTTCAATTGAATTAATTCTCACAATGGGCTTTATATCATTTTTTTATCTTTCCTTTCTCGTTTTTTTTGAAATCCTTTTTATCCAATCAAATCTTTAAGGTTTTCGCTGCCCCTGGAAATCAAGAAGAACTTGATGTGGACATAAAAATTTCAAAATTCTGTAAGGACCTTCATATCGATCTCCGTTTTTCGTTATCCTATGCATTCTTTCTTCACTAAAACTTTCTTTCTAGCTGGTTTTCTGTTTCTTTGAAGATCTTCGTGATAGCTTGGTTCATTTAGTCGTAATTCATGTATATTAATTCTTCGTCCAAACAATATTTCAAAAAGAGAATGTTGAATTGAACTTTAATATGTTGCATTGACTATGAATTCTATTCGCAGTTTTAATTTATCCCAAGCCTGTTTCACTAATGACATCGTTATTACCACCATGTCTCGCACAGTCCTAATCATTTTTTTGGCTATTTACTTGATGTTGGTATGGAATTGTTAATTCTTGTTTTATTACAAAACGTATTGCTAATTATTTCATTTCCCTTTCTTTGAAGACTCTACGTCGATCAGTAAGCATTGAATTTCGGCCAACCATACCTATAGATCCATTTATCGATGATAGTCTTCGAAATACCTGTTTCATTTTATCGAATATCTGCACCAACAAATAACGGGTGTTAGTCGTACATTTCGCAATTGCGTAACATCAACAACGATCTGTTCCAGAGGCCAAGGCACATTCTGAGAATCATAATCTCTTAATCTAGAATTACATGCAGATTCTTTTTTTTTTATCAGGATATCGTATGTTGATATCTATTATCGCTAATTCATTTGTTGTGTATACATCATACCTATCTTTTTGGATCCTTTTTAATAAATCTGTATTTAAAATATTATTTATTTTTAGTAATCTCAGGGTATAACTAAAGGGTATGTGAAAAATGATTTTTTTATTGGTAAAAAAGGAGGGTATGTGAAAAAAGTTTGTTTTATTTATAAAAGCGAGAAAGGGGAATGTGAAAAATGTTTTTTATAATTTTTCGAAAACGAGGGTAACTCTATATTTTTATTTTTGGATTTTAAAAAGGGGAGGGGGAACCTATTTTTAATTTTTTTGGAGTGTGGTCTATGAAACTGCTTCTTACTACAGTTTTTTATTAAATTTATTACGATTTTATTCAAAATATTATTCAATTTTAATGTTCAAATTATAAAAAATATTTTATTATCCATTTATTTATGATTGTTGGAGAACCTTAACACTCGAGCGGAACGTTTTATATCCATGTCCTCATGCTTTGATTTGTTGCTGATAATTTCTCATTGCTATGATATTTTTCTCTTGTTTCTGTTCTTGTAAAAAACAAAATTATAATTGACCGAAAATTTCATTATTAAAGTAAATTTTCAAAATAATTATACAACATAATATTCAGAAGAAATTTTTATCATTAATAAATTTGGTAAAGGAAAATTTGTAATTTATAAATGAATTGTTTCAAATAGTTAAGAAATTCTTGACATGTTTTATCAAAATGATTTAAACAAATGTTATCTTTCAATCGTAATAACTAAAGTTGAAATAATTGTTAGTATTCAAATGCGTTGAAAATTTATTTTTGATACACTAAATATTCAATGATGAATAATATTAGATCACGAATCTGTTATCCGATTTGAAATACGAATAATATTCGATAAGATTTTCGAATTTTTTGCTTCAAGAATATAAACTGAAAATATTAATAATAATAATCTATTTATAATAATAAGTAGTTTGTTTATTAAAGTAAATTTAATCAACATTTAAAAATATGAAACAGATTTTATTTATTATCGTCACAGCTCATCGGATTTATATTTTCATATTTATCTCTTTGAATACAATGAGTAGACGATTGTTTGTTTTGCTATCATAACAAATGATATAGCTATTCTTAAAGTGAGTCTTTGTTTCAACAGAATTATCATTAATCGTAATTATTTTTTACAAAACACAATAAATGAGAAATAACGGGATAACTGTGAAATCCCAATAACGAAAAGAGAAAAAATAAAATAAATCTAAACAATTGTAATTACGTGATAAAATATTGATAAAAATGTGCTGGTAAAAGACCAAGACATGTATTAAAACTCGTTTAAGATGAAAATATAGAAACATAAAAATCATATTGATGCAGTAGAAATTCAGTCACCAATCTCTGGAAATATTTTCATCATTATTAACAAGATTATTTCTCACCAAGCTTTTATCGGAATTATATTTTCGTTTGTTTATATATCTCGTTTGTTTACCGACAGCTTTTTGGATGCTTATCCCGCATTCCATGGTATTTTACATGAATCCCTCCAAGTTTTTCCACTTTAATAATCTTTGCCATCATCATTAATAAATGTTAGTATTATTATGAACATTACATTGTCTTCGTTCGAGAATTTCTCATCTATCTAGGAAGATTTCGTTATTTTAAATCTTTTGAATTGATGCACAAATCATGCCTGGAAAGATTATGATTTTGTTATTTGAAATCAAATTTTAAATACATTAGATCTTAAAAACTTCTAAAATTTGATTATTTGTAAAAATGGAAAGGTCGAATTGCAATTTTGAAACTTTGCGAGAATCCCTTTTTAACATTAAAATCCAATTGTGAGATATTATCAATTTTTACAATCATTTTATAAAAATAAACAATGATATTGTGACTCACATCTGTATGAACATTGATCTTCCGCTCGTAGATTATCTCGAAAGACGAGAACTTCGTTGTTGATTGATGTGTTGAGTTGATGCAGAACTCTATCCTCGGCAACTATTCAGCCTAATTTTTCTCTTGGCTGTTACCCTTTAAAGTAGCTGTTCTTATATATCGTACCGTGCTGATGACTCTTTCCGCTAGCACGTTCGATTGATGCTAGTATGGTGAGTTGAATTCTTGTTTAAAATCAATTTTAAACGCGCCTTTCTATTAATCCTTGATGAATCGCATGTAATAGTTTGTCAGCCTTAAAAATGATCGAAGTTTGCTCGTACACTGTGGTACTGGGGTATCTCATATCTGTTCGATTTTGTCGTACTTAGTCTGTGTGCTCTTAGTACTGACTGCGTGGCCTAAAAATCTCACTTCATCTTTGATTTACTTTCACACCCGACTCTTGAATTCCTCGAAACACGGCTTCCAGGAAATCATCATGCTCTCGCTGAGTTTTTCCGTATATTAAATCCAAGCACTCTTGCATGGTTTTATTACTCCTATTTCGAGAAGTTTTTATCAAGTCTTCAATTTTTGCTTCTAAGTGCATTGGCTGTCTTCTGAGATTGTGTGAAATAGGATTTCCGGTTATTATAATATCGTGAACAACTATTTTGGTTCTGCCTAAATACAATTTCGAAGCCATAAAAATATTTCCGTATTCTTTGATTAGTCCGTTAATTATGCCCGAGTTACCATTTTTTATCGTTTCCATTGCGTGCTACAATCTTTCCTCGTAAGTATATTTGTCGTTAAATTGTGATGAATCAATTTCGATCCCCTCTTTCAGCTGAATCTCAAAAGCATTCACCGTGTCAACACATCCAATAAAATCAAGACAAATTCTTTTTGCTATCACAACCCTAATGTTTCTTTACTTTCCTTTCAACTCGTTGAATACACTCCGCTAAGCGTAACCAAACTATCTTTCAATTTTAGGCTTCCCACATTCTTCCAATAGTTCTCGCTTAAAACTGTGATAGATGATCCCGAATCCCACAACATCTCTACTTCAGCTCTGTTGATCAATGTTTTCCTCCACACTCTAGCGTCGTCCTTGATTTTCTATCTCGTGCATTACTGGGTCTTCAATTGGATCAAATTGCTCCTCGATCTCCTCCGGAATACATAAAATTTACCTTCTACTTTGTGTCTGGTACCTTGTCTTAGGTTGCATGATCTGAAATGATGGCCTTCTTGTTCGCATATTAAACATTTGTGCCTTAATGAGCACAGGCTTCTGAAGTGTCCGCTTTCTCCTCAGCAGAAGCAATTGTCTCCGCGCAAGCGTTCTTCTTTTGGGCCTGGGATGCCTCGACACTTATTGTAAAATTTCTTGGCTATGTATTTCATCGACTAAACTGGTTTCTCTCTACCTGAAGCGAGCTTCCGCTCTAAAGCTATGGGATCGTGGATCTGTGTTCAGATCAAATGTGGTGGTTTATAGTTTATGGACTCGTTATTTTCTCGTTATAATCAGTTGATATCAAGGACCTATCAAAGAAAAATAGCGAATAAAACTAAATCGAAATGAAACTGAGGATTAAGAACAATATTTGGTTTAATATGTGTTTAATAGAATTCGGCCCAATTTTTATGGTGTCTTGGTTTGATTTAAAACTAACGGATTTGGTGAAGCAGGAGAATCCAGAAGGCAACGAATAAATTTATAATGCAAAAGTCGCAGGTTGATTGAATATCTAATTTAAATAATTGTCATAACACCTTGCAAGTAATTTAGGATATCTCCTTTAGTTCCAAAGAAAGATGTATATTTCTCTCAACGATAGATTTAGGCTTTGCGTTCTAATCATTCATGGTTTCTTAACGACATATAGTAACATCTACCTAGTACCACCAAACGCACAACTGGATTTATTGAATTCAAGGGTTTCGCATTTAGTTGTAATTTCTTTTGAGAACCTAACTAAGCTTTTTTGTGTTTCAAATTAATTTACAAGCACCAATTGTCATCATATGTTACAATCGTTGGGCGGAAACAGTTGTGTTTTAACAATTCGGTGGCTTGTCCTAGTCAAAGTATGGATTGATGAAGATCAATATGGATTATTTGATTCAAGCTGTCAAATTTCGAAAACCACTGTTGCGTTCTTCGTTTGCTGTTAGTTTTCAACATATAAACGCAACAAATCATTCTGGTGGCTTCTGCAGTGTTTAAGTGTTGATTTAAATAGAAAATGATTAGGTACCAGTTTCTATTTTATCTACCATTTTAATAAAGATTAAAAATGTGATAGTTAGTCTGAAATTATTTAAATGGATATTTCAGCTGAATGGATATAACTAGAATCAGTTAAAATAAGAAGTTAGTGTGTTTTCTTTGCAACAAATAAAAGCTCACGAATTTATGCACCAACCGAATAGTAGCAAAACCAATTTAATTTACTAGTTTTATATACATTAAACTTTATATAAATCCTTTATAAGAAATTCTAGTAATAATCAATAGTATTTGAAAAATTGGTATTGATTTCATGATACTATGTTTATTAAAGTTTCATAAACATCGGTTATTTAAAAAGCTCTTCATTCATATCGATCAATATGTGTGAGATCGATATATTTGGTCATGGGTTTGTCAAATTGCATTCGATATTTATTTCATTTATTTTGCTTAATAATATTTAAAGGCTTTAATTTAGATCATTTATGTAGATTACCTAAAGCTCATGAGATAATAAACCATTTAATGAAAAATAATGCCTGGTTAGGTATTGAATCCGCAAAATATTCGTGCAAATTTCAAGGTACTCTTCATTCTGTAAGTAATAAAAACGCCGCCATTGGCAATTGAAGATACAAAAAGATCACAGATAATTGTACCAAAATGGGACAATATTAGAAAATATCTACTTGATTTAAAACTCAATAGTTACATGAAATCAGAGAAAAGAGAGAGTTCCAAGTTTACTGTTGAAAAACATTCTACTGAAGTGTTCGTCTCTTTCATGAAATTTCGTTTTTTATAACTTAATATTTTACCCTTTGAAATCAAAATAATAATGTGTGTTTATTAAAATTAGTAATATACCTAATGTTCATTTTATCGAAGCTAAAATATGGAAATTATTATTGCCATTATTATTATTATTATTATTATTATTATTATTATTATTATTATTATTATTATTATTATTATTATTATTATTATTATGGACTGTTCAAGCTTGAATAGTTTTAAATGCCGTATCACACATGCATAAAATATTTTATTATCAACAAAAAGATGTGTTAATCTCATTTGATTATAAAAAAATGTATTAAAATTTATGGTAAGCGTACAAAATCGTGGATTTGTGTTAGAATCGTACTTACCATTACTAAGAGAGGTCTATGCGACTTACGGTCCAAAGAAAGGTGAAGAATGTGAAGGATAGAGAACTAAGACATTTATTATATCATATATTTAATATTTTAAATCTTCTTCATGAATTAGTAAATAACTAATTATATTTATTATCAAAAGCAAAATCCAACATCGTCACTCAAGACCTATAATATATCCACAAAATATTAAATTATTTTTTCAAGATTGTGATATTTTTAAACAATCTTTGCAAATTATCAACATAAACTATATTCTAATCCAACATTCTAAAAAGAATATCCTATTTACTAAAATTTTGTTATATCATATTTCCTTCGTTTTGCAAAGACATGGGTAGTTAGTTATAACAAAAATTACATTGGAGGCATTTAACAGTGAAATTAGCCAATAAAAATACCGATTATTGCAAAACCACAATGGATATTTCAAACTTTATAATTCACTCAATTCATTTTATAAGGATGCATACAATAACGCAATTTTTATTAATCTGATAGCAATGTTTTGTAGCCACGAACCAGATAATAATCACATAAAAAAATTACTTATAATGTTATTGTGGCTATGGTAAAATCTTCCTAATAATATCCACATTACTATAAATAATGGTTTAATAAAACTATAATCATGACAACAACTATTATTAATAATGTTTTAAATGATGAAAAATTATATTTCTCTTGTTCATTAAAAGTATAGGAAAAATAATATTTTCTTTTAAAATTATATTTTACAATAACAAATGCATTTTGTAAAACAAGTTTGCATTTATCTCTTTTAGTTAACTGATAATCTTTTTTAAAACAATAAAGTAGTTAGGTAATATGCATATTGTTAGATAAATTTAATGTAGTCACAATATAGATTATTTGTAAGATTTCTGTTGGTATTTTATAGGATTGTTCGTGCGGACAAAAATTGCCTTTAGCTTAATTGAAGTCATATTGTTATATCACCCATATAAACAATTTCTATTTTTATGTTATGTATAGATTTTCGGTCACAAATATCTCATATATATTTAATTTGTAATAAAAAAATTGATCTTATTTGAAATTAAATTGCGAAGGATTGGTAAAAGAAAGTTAAATTAGA
>JBBMOY011121329.1:0-10598 GCA_037951405.1 Platydemus manokwari
TATAATCTGAAACTACAACTCTCTTTAACATTTATTCTAAGCAGAATAATAATGTTTTGAATGATATATAATAAAGAGATAAAAATAAGTGTTGCCTACCACTTAACGAAAAACAATAAAGATAATAAAAAGAAACAAAAATAAAAATAAATAACGATAAGAGAAAGCAAACAATAACATAATAAAACAATCAATCAATTAGGAATAGGTTATTTAATAACGAATAAAGTATGTAATAAGATACGAATGAAGTAATAGAAAAAATACTGAGAAAAGATGCGAGAAAAATAATAAAACAGGGTTTGTGACCGAATTGTTAATGTACGTAATGATTAGTACGATTCAGTGAAATAAAAATTACAATCTTCAATTCTCATGAACCCAACAATAGTAACAATAAAAAGAGGTTAAAATGAAAGAGATAAAATTACAAATCATTAAATTAAATGAATTAAAATTAGTTGAGTGGTAGATGAGTGGCATCCATTGAGAGTATAAAAGACCATTTAATAACTAGTTTTCCATCACTGTAAAATGCAATCACTACAAAAACATTAGAATCAAATATCAACACTGCAATAATTCTTCGAGAACACGAATTGAAATTACAAATTCGATCATCTTTGGTTAACTAGTAAGTCTAACGTTATTGATGGGCACCCGTTATGAAAACACTAATGATAAGCACAATAAAATTTGCCCATGAACAAATAAATGTCACCATCAGAATCAGATATTCTTAGCAAATTAATAAATTGTATAAATAAATACTGATAACCTATAGATATTAATAGAATAGATCAAGAGTAATCGTTTATTGATAAATATGACATTACAATAGATAAGCAAATTTGAAAGTTGTGTAATGTAACGTGTGCACCTGTCTCGACCTGAAATAGATTTAATAACCAATGATGGGAAATGATGGCACCGTTTCAAGTGAAAAACAATGACTTGGAAGAATATATTTTAGGTGCTTGGTAAATACTTGATGCGAATTTTGCAACATAAGATAGCTATTGATTATTTCAATTCCGCACATTAATAACTAATAATTATGCTTATATAATTATTCAGTGTCTAAAGCCAAAATTTGAATCTTAGTTCTGTTGGGATTCTGATAATCCTCACTCAAATTCAGTATGAAATTTAACAATCATGCCAATAACAATTTCTTATTAACAGTGTAATTATGGCAATAACAATTTCTTATAAATGTATATTGAAGTAAATCATAATTTTTGGAAGCTAATTGAATTGTATCATTTAGTCCTTTTTTATTAAAGTTTGTAAAAAGTTATATTAATATCCAATTTTATCCACTGTAAGGTTATATTGAAATATTTTATTTATTTTGCATGGGATATCGCAATGTAGCGATAATTTTTATATTTTATTGCTTATGTGAAATTCTGGACATAAATAATTTAAAATAATTTATATGGTTACGTGATGAATATATTGATACTTTTAAATAATATTTCTAAATATAGCAACAATAGAATATAATGGATGGAATAAATAAACCTTAGGGGAATTTTATTGTAATAATATTCAACAAATATATGGGATTTTTATAATATAGTATCGAAATATATTTATTCGGAACTATTATAAGCGCCGACATAGGAAAAGTATAAATAGGAGTTGAAATCATTACAATTCGCCCATTTTGTGAAACCACTAGACTACGTGAAGCTAGAAATCAATAGAGAAGATTACGAGAAAACACGATCCAAACGTATTTGACATACAAGCCTTCGAGTTATTCAATTCGTTCTCCAGCCATCAGCCATTATATTGATTTATTGTCCAAACCAAAGTGAGTTAGATTGATACTCTAAAATTTCAATCAATACTATCTATCGTATCGTATACTGTCCTATTATAGAGTTTTATCTCACAAAAACCTCTTATGGGCATTAGTTCGGCTTCTCGAGTTGAAGTTTGCAACCGTTGCTTATTTCCAGAATTTGTAAGATCGTCGTTTAAGTGTAATTTTTATAGTTGTATACTGTAGCTAAAAATAGCAAATTTGTGGTTTTTTATATTTGGTGTATATTTTCATAGCAATAAAACTTACTTTAATTGATAGTTTGCTGATTTGGTGAATTAAATAGTTAAGTTTGAGACCAATTGTGATAAATATAATATTTGGATCATTGCTGCCAATCGTACTATTTTCAAGTAGTATTGATCGTGAGGTGAAGATAAAAAAAATAGTGAAATTAGGTTTGACCAGAGCTCACTGAGACTGGTGACGACGGCATTGATCCATAGTAATAAAATATAAAATATTGAGACTGATAAGATATAAAATACAAGCAACCCCGAAACACGTCATTATTATTGTTGTTGTTATATATTTATTATTATTGTTCATTATTATCCGACTTTTACTATCGTTATTATGAATTATTATTATCAATTAATCATTCATGGATGTTTTTATTTTTTATTTTTTTTTATTTCATCGTAACCTTTCTGTATCAATTATTATATCCATTATAATTAATCATTATTCTAACAGAAACAAAATAAAACCAAATGAAAAATAAAATTATTATCGATATTATTAGGCATTATATGTAAATTTAGCAAAAATAGCTTTGTATTTTAAATTTTATTTTTCCTTTTCTTCAAAAATATTGGGAAACTAAGGTATGGTGAGTTACATCACTGAACGGTTGAAGTGACAAAAATAAAAATAATGGCGATATCAATTGATATTTCCTTTAAAAAAATTTATTGTTGCGTAATTGTGTTGTAATTAAAGCGAAATAAAAACTGTTGATATTTGATATTTATTTATAACAATCATGAGAAATTCTTATAAAAATCTAGTCACTGGTGTTATCAAAGATGAGAATAACACTTGTGAAATATGTCTCTTATTTTGTACCTTTAGCGATACTTTGAAACTTCCCAAGTGTGGACATAACTACCATTTCCAATGTTTCATGTTAGAAACCTTACAAAATCCAACGTTTTGTGTTAGATGTGAAACGCCATATAAAGAGATGATGTTCTCAGGTCATGAAGATATTGAAACGAGAATAATGGTTAAAAATTATCTACCTGAATATCGAGTTGGATTGAGTCATTATGTGAATTATGAACGAAAAGGTTACACGTTCGTCATCTCGATTATGATTCCAATATATCCAATTGTTATGAAAATCAATGTGAAAAATACAAAAGTTGCTTCCAAAGTATTAGGAATATCTAATCAATCGTTTTACATCGGTGATAAACATGATTTCCTTGTGAACAATTACCGCGATTCGAATAATATCTGTAAAACATATTCATATACATTAAAGCCGAAAATTAAAAGAAATCAAGTAAAAGGGTTGGAAATAAGCGTAATTCCATCAAATAAATTTGTGATAGTTGGTAAAATTTTACTTCACAATGGATTGGAGAGCAGCGAGTTTCCTTGTGATTATGAAATAGCAAAATTGTTTAAGGAGTTACCAACGAGAACTTTTTTCGACTTTTCCTCCAAAAATAAACTCTTGAATTAGAATTCATAATTATTTTTTAATAAAAAAAGAATTGTAAAATCATCAGTGTCACTCCAAGATAAATCGATAATATGTACTTGTCTATTTCATTATATATTTTACTGATATTAAAATATTTTATTAAATATTTATTATACTACATGTGATGTAGAACAATCAATCTACTTTTGTCAACATATTGACTAAATGCTTAGTAGTTCCGGGTATTGTAATCTACAGTATTGCAGTATTTTCTATTATTATACAAGATTAATTATGCCATTTTTATTCATAATAGCACACAAAATATTTCGCTGTTGCCGAACATAACAACAAACTAATTCACACTAAAATTAACAATATCTATTTTTAAATTTATGAATGGATTTAATACACAGGTAACACTTATTCCTGTTTTATCCAACAGCTGTTATCATAGATTTTGTTTATTACTTTTTAAGTCTGTCATTGTTATCTCCCAGGCTATAAATAATAACATTCCCAAATTGGTAATACAATTTTCAATAAAAATTCGTAGCACTCGATTAAGAATTTCGTAACAGTGAAATTAAATTTCGTACTGACAGATAATTAATCGATTTATTAAATTAATTGATGTGTTCATAAAAAATTAACCTATATAAGATGTAAATTCAAAAGGTCAAACGATAATGGTAACGGTAATAAAACAATCACTATCATTGATGTTAAATGGGTAATTTCTTTATTCAAAATTTTTTTATCACATAATTTTATTTTAACCATTATAGTAAAAACAACTTTCGTTTATTTTTTACCGAAACAATAGAGAACTCACCTCAAAATATTGATAATGATAAAACCTAAGCATATACAGATGAATAATGCATTTCAATTCATTACCAAAGTTTTAGATTTTGAAATTCGAGGAGATTATTAGGACAAGGAATTTTTATTAAGAAGATATAAGATATAATTGAAAGAGGTTCGAATAAATGTAATTAAGAGATAAATTTTTTTTTGAGAGCTGAAGAACAAATATTCATTTATGAATTCATTAAGAAAAATAACTTTAATGATGTTTGAGGTTTGAAAAATTTCCATTTATTGGAAAATGTAATTCCGGAAGGAGAATATCGACTAAATATATTTTTAATACAGGACAAAAGAAAACAAAATTTTAGAGGTTATTGGTATTGAAATATTTAATTTTATAAAAAAATAGATTATGTCAAAAAATAAAAATAATTAATAATAAAAAGCACCGAAAAAAAATATCGAATAACCCATTCAAAAAATATCGATAGTAAATGTTATTGCGATTGATGTGCTAAAATCGCGCATTATATGTGATAAGTTTAATTTTTCATAGAAATTACAGTTTAAGATTGCTCAGCATTAATTATTTATATTTATAAAAATCGACTCCATCAATAAAATTCTTCCTCACACAATGGTCATCAATTTAAATATAATCTTCATCACGGACTGAAAAATAACCATCAACACAATAAGAATCATCAAAACTTCCCAAAATACAAAGAATCCGAATGAACTGATTAAAGTCAGAATTCATGAAATGCATAAAAAAATAAACTGTAAAAATCATTGATTCCTCAAAGAATAAATAAAAGATTTCATGAACAATCGTAAGTAAAAAAAATTAATTACTATTTTTTATAAAACTTAATTTCTGAATGATAAACAATGCCGTGAACAGGGTAGGATTAAAACAATAAATTGTGACTTTTTATACAATTATATTAAGTAAAGTACGTATCATTGATGATAATTATTATCGAGAAAAGTTCTTGAGAATTTGAACTTATCGTTAAAATAATATAAAGGTTATGGTTATAAGAAAGTACTGAAATAATAATTAATTAAATTAAGTGATAAAGAATAAGCTGTAACCAAAAATATACAATATGTAAATATATTATTTTTAATTTCCCATTATTTAAACCATGGCTTATATTTGAATGGATAAATATTTACACTTATAAACGAAATTGTAATGAAATAGAGGAAAATTATGAATAATAAACATTTAATCATAGGCACAGAACATCCATTAGCGATACTATCACGGCTAAATACACACATCCATCATTTTCACCTTATAATAATAATCAAAGAAAAGTAGATTATTGGTACCTAAACGAACATCGACTAAAAACTACAAAGGTAAGAATATGGTTATACATTTTCACCATTACATTAGTTGATATAACTCTGAAACACATTACAATTGCGAAGATTTTAAAATTTAAATTTAAAAGATTTTGTAAATTAATATTAAAAGATATCGATATATTTAAATTATTGTAGCTAAATATTGTTTTGTGTCTTGACTTTTCCAGTAGTTTACAATGTGTGTTTTATAAAATAGTAACAGCTTATATAGCGACCACACATTTGAATTCGATACTGGAGTCTATGGCTTGAGAATATAGGAGAGAAGCAGGACGATACAAAGAAGATCTGGAAAAGATTTGAAGAAAATATTTGGAAAATAAAAAGAAAATAAGATATAAAAATGTAAAATAAAAAATTTACATTTTGATAAATATATAGAGAATTTGATCCAGAGATCATTAGATATATCCAATATCTACAAATTTATGCTAACTTGAGTTATTCTGTTGTTGGGATTTCGGAATATCAACTTAATAACAATCGACATCGAACCGATCAATTGAATAAACATTTATGATAATTAATTGCATGAATATTTATTTGTAGCATTATTTTTATCGATTTTGACTACGAACCAAAGTTATTTCGTTTTTATTTTTTCTTCTTTCATCGTGTAACGATTTGAAGCTTTGTTTAAAATGATATGTTATAAATAATAAATGATAGTATTTTGTAAAAGTAAAATATTTATAATGATAAATGAATAGATTATAATAGATAGTAATGGATGATAATAGATAATAATAAATCATGATAAATAATAATAGATAGTAATTAATGATAGTAGATAATAATAAATAATAATAGTTTATAATTTGGGAAATTTTGATGCTTAATAAATATTTGATAAATATTAAGACAAATTTAATAGATATTTTTGCAGAAATAAGTGATAAATCAGTACGAAGTCTGTAATAATGATGACTATATTTTGAAACAATAAGTATTTGAAAGAATGAACGATTAATGTGACAATATTCTTTTAATAATTACAATAAATGGTTGAGGACTAAAATAAATTCCAGAGAATTAATATTTCATGCTTGTGCCCGGGCTTCATGGTAGTTGCTTAATTTATTATTGAATGATTTTCAATCTAGGATCACCGTTGTTGTAATCAGTCTCAGTGAGTTTCTGGTTGAGGCACCAGGTGCAATTTTCCTTTGTAAGAGTTAATTCTTTAGGTCGCCCTTCAGTATCGTATGATGACGATAAGAGCGGCAACAGCGGTCCCACAATTTATCAGTCTCAATATCATATTTAACCTTAACACCTTTTACTACAAAACCAATGCCTGGTTGCCACCGACAATTTTGGAATCCATCAAAAACCAATGGTCGATAAATAAAACATATACTATAAGCAAATTTCCAATAGAACACCAATATAAAATATTAAAAATTTATTTTAAAATACAATATAGACCAAACCTTATAACGAGAACCTTATTAACTTCTTGGAGTAAGTGACGATCAATAGAACCCACACTCTTCGAACAACAATAGCTATGTCAAGAATTTAAGAAAAATTCGATAATATGAGATAAAAGATGATATTAATATCGATCAGTTGTTTATACAATTAACGCTCACTCAGCCTGAGAGACTTATTGGTAAATGGTCGGGTAATCAAAGAGCATATAAAATTGATTTTATCTTCTCGAACTGTTGACTAAGTAAAACTCACAAATGTCAAATCTAGTAGTTTCTTACAATTAAATTGGCACTGTTAATGTTCTTCCCTTTATGTATATTGTTTGATCTTAGAGTGCGTTTATCTTTTTGATTAATTATTTATTCCGATGATTTTATTTTAATGCACCCGATATTCTATTGTTACATTGTTATTTTCAATTTAGGAATTATTTTTATTATTTCAATTTAATGATTATCGACTTAATTAATCTATATCAAATTTACCTGAGATTTTAATTATGGTTTTAATATTTTTATAAAAAGATGTATTATTTAATTTATTATTCCCTTATGATTAATTTCGAATTTATTAAAGATAATTATGTTCAATTAATTCGAACTTTTTATTATTCTCGTCAATAGATAAAACACAAAAATTATAAATTGATATATTTGTCACAACTGAATAACTAAAAAAGACAGAAAATAAACATATCGTTAAACAAGTAGAATATTGTCACAGTAACGTAACGACACTTAAAAATAATTCGTGCATGTAAAATTATTATTACGTAAAATTATCGAGACGGTTAAAAAGGTTCAATACACGTTATCACAATATCATCATTAATATGTTGTATTTTTTGAAACCTCAACATAATTACGAGATACAAATATTATAAATATAGGGGAAGATTAATTGTAATAGGCTGTTATCAAAACCCTAGTATTGTGTTCATTATTCAAAAAAGTATATCAATTTGTTCATCGACTACCCTAAGGTATTGCAGTTAATCTAAGAATTAAAGAATCTTTTTTATTGTATAAACAAATGATCGATATAATACTCCATTGTATCTCCTATTGTTGAGCTTATCCTCAAATATCTTAAAGGAAATTGGTTTTACGTAGTCTATTAAACTTGAGCTTCATTCAGGAATTGTTAAGGTTTTTCTAAAGGTTCATTGTATCCAATAGTGATAAACTCAATTGTGATTTTTATATTTTTATTCATTTGTATTGGTTTTGGATCCAAAGTATTGATTTAAAAACAATTAAAGTTGATAACAAAAAGCATTTGTCTCATCAACTTATAAAATTGAGACTGATTATGTGCCACACATATTGTCTTCTCACCATATAGTCTTGGGTAGTGAAAATAATAACAAATATAAAATAAATTGCGCCTGTGTTATTGAGATAGATCGGTTAGAAATAGCATAAAAATAGAAATAATAATGAAAATATAATTTTGTATAATAATTTTTTCTCTGACTATTTGTGCAAATAATTATTTGGAGTAGCTTCTTTATGTAACATAACTGTCCTGTGTTTAATTTTCTTTGACTCTCCACTTCTTACAGAGACAATGCTCAATTGATCAGTTTGGTTAAAAGGACAATAAAACCTTTTTAAAGTTTTTCAAAGGTATAAATTATTTATATATTATCATATCATGTACATGTTCGGGATAGAGACAATTATTATATATAAAGATAATTATAATATAAAATCATCATCGAAATGTATTGCTAGATATCATTTAACATATTGACGGACAGTAGGAACAAATGAAGTTCAAAATTGACGGTTATAGACGCAAGTGTCCTCCAACGTGTTAATAATGTATTTTAAAAAAAAATTTTCATTGAAATTATCCAACAACGCCTCCAGATCGAGTAGTTTATTTAAAACTCATATATTTCCTTTAAATAAACATATAAGCCTGTACTCTAATGAAGTATTTCATCTAAACACTGATGATTCGATAATCAATAAACTAAGTCTGGTGGTAGAATTTATAAAATGTGGTTTCTTATCAACTTCATTTGACACCTGGGACGAATTTGTAGCCATGTTTGTGTTTTTACAGGAACGTGGCAATTATAACTGTGTACATCTAATAGTGGCAATTAAACCTTAAAAATGTTATATTATTAGGGATTTAGTATCAATAGAGTTCACAGAGAACTTGAAGAACAGTCTATACGACAAAATGTATAAATATACCAAGAAAAATAAATTTATGCAAATTACTATTAACATATAGAACAGTAAACTGAAGACGATTTTATATAAATTTCCTGATTAGTCACGTTTAAAAGGCATTATATAAATTTTTGAAACACCCACAATATTTAAATGTGCTAATTATAAATAACGTGAAATGAAACCAACATGACAAATATTGATAATCGATGAAGAAACAAAATATTGGAAATTATATTCAGAGAACCGGAATATTATATTCAAGAAACCAGAATATTAAAGCGGTGTCACCCATTATTTCGCTTAAAGATAGTCATCATTAGCAATAATACTTAATGGATGAGTCGATACCATACTTTTGAGCTGTTTTGATCAAGCTTCTCATTCATCACAATCTCTGTACAATCTTTTTTATCAAAATTAACACAATTTATTTTAATATTCGATAAAAACAGAGATAAACATGTTTCATAACTTCTGGACGAATGGCCTGGAACAGTTTTAATCCGGCTCACTAAGCCTGTTTCGATTTTACCGGTGATTGTATAATACAAATGACACTGAACGGCTTCGAAAAGTAATTATCAACAACGCAAAGGACACCGAACGGCTTCGAGAAGTAATTGTCAACAATTACACAATTTGTTCGACTTACACTTTGGTAAACAATAAATAAATAATAACATCGAGACAGTGACAATTTATCGATTTAGCAATGCCAATCAATATAATCAATCAAAGAAAATATAAATTATTATTATCAAAAATATCTCCATTAAAAATAAACGTCATTTATATTTACAGGAAATCAATAAATCAATCTTTCTTATTGGTGGTCATGTACTCGATAAGATTTACACTGAAATGTTGGCCAAGATCTGACAGTAAATTGATCATGTTCAAATTACTAAGAGGATGAGCGATAACTGTTGTGTTGTGCTGATTGTCATAGGGATTGTAATCTATTTATAGCATTGATTAAATGATTCATATTAGTATTAAAACGTTATATAACTCACCTTCAATTTCATAATTTACTCTTTTCTTAAACAAACCACATTTTCCTGTTATTTTAACTGATCGCAACTCTAATACTTTATATTTGACCAATATCTGAAAATTAAATTTGGTATCATTTTTATAATATTTGTTTAAATGAAGTCATGAATATGCAACAGTAATCAATAAGGTAATTAGCTCGAAGTATCTCAGGTGAATAGAAATTATTTTTATGATATATTGATTTTTACAAGTATTTTGATTGATTTTTGATTTTAAATATTTTACGATA